>JAGGAQ010000021.1:0-101070 GCA_017657225.1 Termitomyces sp. T69sscA
GAGCGAGCGAGTCCCGGGGATCAAGAGAAAAGCAGACGAGGGGACTTAGCGAGTCCCGGGGATGGAAGCAGAGCCGGGAAGCCGGATAACCGAAAGGGGAAAGAGTCGAGATAAGATAGCGGGAGATGGAAATGATTAAGTCGAAAGAAGAGAGCCGGGAACAAAGAGTCGAGAGAACTTAGAGTGGAAAGGAGAAGAGAGGACAATGAGATTAGATTAGAGTTACGAGACGAGTGGAGACGAGAGAGATAGTCGAAACGAGACGAGTACGAGAAAGGAAGCAAGTAAAGTAAGGAAACCGGGGCACGTGAGAGACAAAAACAGAGACGAACACAACAGACAAGACGGGGGTTACATTAATATCAAGACTAGAGTACCTACTTACTACTCTGCGCCTTATATACTACGTAGTACATATGGCCCGGGGGTCAGGCCCGGGTTCCAGCAGCGGGTCGCGGCGCCGGGGCTTGGGATGAGACCCGGGGGCCACGCAGGACGGGGTGAGGCCAAGACATGTCGCGTGGAGGTCTTGTAGTAGAAGCGCAGAGACACGCGGTGGTGGTGCTGTGAGGGGGGAGCGGGAGCGGGGCGTGGCGAGCGGAGGTCGGCAGCAATGATGCGCGATCATGATGCGTGATGGGGGGTCTCGGCGCGGGTCGGGGGTGACGGGTAGTGCCGGCGCTGATGTGATGTGATAGCCAAGACCCGGCGCTGATGTGGCGGTCACGGCGGTGATGGCCGGGGGGTGCCGCGAGTGGCGGTGGCTGTGGCGTTGACGGGCGGTGATGGCCGGTGATGGCTGGGGGAATTGGCCAGGTAGCGGTCCGGGGCCGGGGCAGCTGTGGGGGTGGTTTTGGGAGCGCTGGAGTCCCGGGGGTCGGTAGCGGGTCGCGACATGGGCTTTTGAATCATTGGCAAGAGAAGAACAGGAGAAGGCTAAGCAATGTGGACAACAACTATTTTATTGCTTAGGAGTTGAAGGATTGGAATACAATGATGCAGCTCAATGGATATTGCACATACAAGCATTGATGAGTTGTCTGGATCATAAATGTAACAACTACAAATTAGCTGTGAGACTTAGCAGAATTTTCTCAGCTGCATACTTTTGGACAAATGCAGAGCAGCTGGAGCGGCAGGTGCTTAGTCAATGTAAAGAAATTCTGGGAAGCCATAGCACAGAAACTATCAAAGCCATGTCTAACCTTGCTACAACATTAAGGCACAGTGGAAAATTGCAGGAGGCTGAGAACCTTGAGCAAGAAGTGCTCAAAATTAGGACAGAATCTCTTGGAATTAGTCATTCAAATACTATTGAAGCTATAACTAACCTTGCTGCAACATTTTGGAAAGCTGGAAAGTTGCTAGAAGTTGAGAAGCTTGAAGAAAAAGTGCTCAAAATAAGGACAGAATTCTATGGAGGTAGCCATCCAGATACTATTCAAGCTATGTCAAGTCTTGCTGGAACATTTTGGAAGGCTGGAAAGTTGCAGAAGGCTGAGAATCTTCAGCAAGAAGTGCTTGAAATCACAACAAAATCTTTGGGAAGCAATCATTCAAACACTATTCAAGCCATGTCAAACCTTGCTTTAACATTTCGGAAAGCTGGAAAGTTGCAGGAGGCTGAGAATCTACAACACAAAGTGCTCAAAATTAGAAAAGAAACCTTTGAAACACATCACTCAGACACTCTTCAAGCAATGACTAATCTAGCTCTAACATTTTGGAAAGCTGGAAAGTTGCAGGAGGCAGAGAATCTACAACATAAAGCACTTGAAATCAGTATAGAATTCTTGGGAAAGAGTCATCCAGATACTCTTAAAGCAATGTCAAACCTTGCTTGAACATTCTTGACAGCTGGAAAGGTGCAAGAAGCTGAGATTCTTCGACAAGAAGTGCTTCAAGTCAGAACTGAATTCTTTGGAAGCAGTCATCCAAACACAATTGAAGCCATAATAAACCTTGCTGTAACATTTAGAAAAAGTGGAAAGTTTCAGGAGGCTGAGAAGCTTGAGCAAAAATTGCTCAAAGCCAAGACAGAATCCTTTGGCAGCAGTCATCTAGAAACTATTCAAGCTATGTCTAATCTTGCTATTACTTTTAGACAAAGAGGAAAATTTGAGGCGGCTCAGACTCTTGGGCAAGAAGTACTTAAGTTTCAAATGGATTTCTTTGGAAGCAGTCATCCAGACACCATTCAAGCTATGTCTAGCCTTGCTGCAACACTTGTAAAAGCTGGAAAGTTTCAGGAGGCTGAGAATCTTCAACAACAAGTGCTCAAAGTCAGGACAGAATCATTTGGAAGCAGCCATCCAGACACTCTTCTAGCCATGCTTTACCTTGCTGTAACACTTAAAAAAGTTGGAAAGTTGCAGGAGGCAGAGAATCTTTCACAAGAAGTGCTCAAAATGAGAACAAAATTCTTTGGAATGAGTCATCCACACACTATTGAAGCTATATCTAATCTTTGTGCAACATTACTGAGAGCTGGAAAGTTGCAAGAAGCTGAGAATCTTCAACAAGAAGTGCTGGATGTCAGTACAAAATCATTTGGAAGGGCTCATCCAGGAACTATTCAAGCTATGGCTAACCTTGCTGTAGTATTTAAGCTGAAAGGAAAACTAGAGGAGGCTCAGACTCTTGAGCAAGAAGTACTTAAATTTCAAATAGATTCTTTTGGAAGCACTCATCCAAATACTATTCAAGCTATGTCTAATCTTGCTGCAACATTTGCAAAACTTGAAAAGTTGCAGGAGGCTGAGAATCTTGAGAAAGAAGTGCTCAAAATCAGGACAGAATCCTTTGAAAGCAGTCATCCAGATACTATTCAAGCCATGTCTAACCTTGCTGTAACATATTGGGCAGCTGGAAAGTTGAAGGAGGCTGAGAATCTACACCAGAATGTGCTTAAGATCAGGATAGAATCCTTGGGAAGGAGTCATTCAGACATCACTTCAAGCAATGGCTCACCTTTCTGCAACATTTAGGCAGAATAGAAAATTCAAAGAGGCTGAGGATCTTCAGCAAGAAGTGCTTAAATTTAAAACAGAATTCCTTGGAAGTAGTCATCCAGACACTCTTCAAGCCATGTCTAACCTTGCTATAACATTGTGGGCAGCTGGAAAATTGCATGAGGCTGAGAATCTTGAGCAAGAAGTGCTCAAAGTCAAGACTGAATCTTTTGGAAGTGATCATCCAGACACTCCTCTGCTGCTGTATATAGTATCTGGAGCATGGTCTATCTGGGCTGTAAAGAACTGCTTTCTTATCAGATGCTAGTACATCTGGCACCAATAGAAATTGTTGATAATGGATGCTATGAGCACCAAACTAAGAAACTATGCCATGAGTGTTACTATTAGCCCAGGCCATTGCAAGCTTCTGCAGCAGTGCAGACTTATGCAAGTGCAGCAGCACAACCACCACCATTTCCAAGGGCTTACTGGCCCACATCCAAAGTAGTTGAGGAATATGCACATTTAGTGCAAGTAACAGCTGAAACTGAGATGCTTCTGAGACAGTTGATGGTGGCAAGCTGGCCAGTGCCAGCAGCTGCATTGTTTCTGCAGGACAACCTTACTATTGTTGTGATAGAGAAGCTGCTCAACCAGATTAAGATGATGAAGATGCAGCACATCTCAGTGCTGAAACAGATTGATCACACATCTAAGTGCAAAGTGGCTGAACACAATGAGCCCATCATAGAGATGAAAAGGGCTAAAGTTCAGCCTCTTTGTAATGTGCTAAATCTAGGGTGGCTAAAGGCCCCACTAGCTGTGCAACCCATGCACCCAAAATCATTGGCCACTATGCTTCAACCAGTTTCACAGCCTATAGCATTGGCAAAACTACTCTTGGTTCAAATAATTGAGCCTGTCCTGCCTTGGGTATCTATTGTGCCAATTAGTACATTCAGACATGCCCAAAAGTAGAGAACTGGCACAACCCACATCTGCTCCCTTGGTGCTGTCAGCACCTATTTTTGTGGCCAGCAAAGACCCTGGCATCAGTTCAACATGCCTCAAGTATGCTGGGGCTGTCATGACATGTTGTGGCTGCAAACCACTTTCCCTGCTAATGTTCCAGCAAGAGCTGAAGTGGCTCAAATGCTGTTCATGCTTCCCATTTGCATCCTTTGGCCATCAGCCCAATATTTTGTGAATCTGAACTAGAAGGCTTTAACATTCCAGGCCTCAGAGAAAGATTGATTGCAAACCTTCTTGTAAACAACACAACTGTCTTTCTGTGTGAGGGAGACTGTCAGGTTCTACTGACCATGGGGGCTCAGACCACTGGGCAATTTCTCACTAAGTGGATGCAATGTACTATGTGCATGGTAAGTACTGTTAACAAGTGCAGGGCATAGGAGACCAAGAGATAGGGCTGGAGATGCAATAAGACTAAGAGTAGGGAGTACTAGTTATGTCTGGAGTGGTATATACAAGGGGTGAGTGCCAGAGGTGTGTAGGGGAATGAGAGACAAGTACTGGGGTTGTAGCAGGTCCTGGAGTGAAAATTGAAGGGCCAGAGCAAGTAGCAGGAACAAAAAAGTCTCAGGATCAGTGATAGAGGGTGTGGGAATTAGCTGAGCCAAAGATAGAAAGAGTTGAGGTGAGAGACAAAGAAAGAGTGAATGGAAAGTGAGACCAGAGATGAGAGAGATGAGTGAACTTTGAGAGAGAGTCAAGCCAAAAACAAGAGAGTTCAAAAGAATAGATTGGAGTATAAGACGAGTAGAAACAAAGGAAAACAAGATGATGCAAGATGAGTATAAAATGAGACAAAATGAACAAGGCAAGACAAGACTAAGTAACAGACTAAGAAAAATCGAGACAGAGAGTATAAACACAAATAGAAACAGAAAGTTATGGAAATATCAAGACTACTGTACCAAGTGCTACACTATGATTTATATACTGGTAGTAGATAAGCTTTGGGCTACAAGTCCATGCTTCAGTGACAAGTTATGATGCTAGGGCTTCAAGTATGGTCCAGAGATTGTGCAAGGCTATCATAAATGTTGGTGGTGGTCATGTGGTACAAAGGAAGCTCCCAAAGGAAGGGTGTTGCTTTGGGAGCATGGTCAAGGAGGATGTATGGAATGACAGTGGGGCAAGGAGTTAAGTGGGGAATGTGGTGTGATACATAGATTTTGGATTGGAAGTGATGCAAGTGATGCATCAATCATGATGCATATAGAGTGCTTGGTGAGGGCCAGAGAAGTGTCAATGTAGGCTAGGGAAAGCACCAAAAACTGCCAGAGCCAATGCTGATGTGGTGCCAATGAGCAGTCATAACTGAGGAAATGCCAGAGGTGGTGGTAATGGATGCCAAATGTGGCAGTGATGGCTAAGTATGTAGTAGTCTAGGTGGTACTTGTTCCCAGAGCACCATGGAGCTGGTTTGGGGAGGTAGGAGCCCCAGGGTCAGGGCTCATAATTAGAGATAGGCAGTGGATCATGGCAGAAACAGCATAGCCACTCTAAACCTTATTCTAGACAATTGGTGTATTGCTTCACAGGCAAGATTTAACATAACTGAAACAGAATTCCTATCAATAGGGTCCAAGATGTTCCAGCTTAAAGTAATAAGAGAACATTGAATGAAATAAAAAGGGAAAGTAATCCCTGAAAACATGTACATAATAGAAGAAGAAACATCTATCAGAATACTAGGGGCATGGTTTGGTAACAAAACAGACCTAAGAGCTCTATGGACAAATGTCCTGGAAAAAATTGACAGATGTCTAGCAATCTGGGAAAAAAGCCAATCCACAATAAAAGGGCGGAGATATATAGCCTATATAGTCATAGCAGAGATGTCACAATATATGATGCAAGTTCAAAGAATGCTCCCTCTAATCAATAAACTACTGACAAGAAGAGCTGTTAGCTTTATGTAGTCAGGAAAAAGCTCACAAGTAAATGCAAGCACAATGTTCCACCCTCAAGGCAAAGGAGGGATATCTCTAGTAAAAATCAGCATAAGAAACAAGCTATAGGAGTTATGTGGCTGAAGTCATACTTAAAGATGTGCAACAGACCAATCTGGGCCTATGTGGCAGATGCAATGATGGCAGCCAAGACCAAAGAGAATGTTAATGACAGGATCAAAGTCTGCCCCTTCATACAAACTTGAAAGATAAGAATCTCACCTAAGAAAGACATATGCCCTGATATAGTGAGTCTACTTAACACAGCTACTACATGTAAAGTTAGGCCAGAAGGAGTAGCATTCAGTAGAGAAGTTATGAGAGACTTACCAATCTGGTACCACTTTGCAGCATAAAAGAAACTTGGAAGACTTGATGGAGGAAAGCAGTAGAGTGCCTAAAAAACAAACACAAGATTAGAACTGTAGGTGAAATAGAGCACTTGGCTGGCAGGCACAACTCACAAGAGCACCAGGAATCAGATGAGTGTGAATGCAAGGGGTACATAAAACTCAAGAATGATGTAGATTGCCTCCATCCACACTCATGCATAGTCAGGGCAGGGCAAATGATTAATACTCTGCCAAGTAAGTGGAATCCTTGAGCAACCCAACCCTACAACAATTAAGAATGCAAAGCCAGAGAAGGCGAAGAGGATGAAGGAGGAGGGAGGGTGTACTTTCAACCACAGGACCAAGATACAATGAAGTGTACACACCCAGCAGAAACAATGTAATGCAAGACCCTTTAACAGTCTGCATAGCAGAAACAAAGAAAAAGGTGCAAGGGAGGACAAACATGACAATATCGAATGCAGCAGTGGCCTTTCCCATTAAAGGAGAACTGAATGTAGGGGCCAAATGGTATGGCACTGAAGAATTCAATGAAAGTGGTGCCAAACTAACCATTATACTGGCATCATTGAAGGAAGGC
Organism: Termitomyces sp. T69sscA; assembly: GCA_017657225.1. NCBI lineage: Eukaryota > Fungi > Basidiomycota > Agaricomycetes > Agaricales > Lyophyllaceae > Termitomyces > Termitomyces sp. T69sscA. The sequence continues at coordinate 6,866 of JAGGAQ010000021.1, forward strand.
CTAAAAACAGACATAACAATAAATGTCAGGTCAAGTGAGGTTGCAATGCTCATGGAAGACTTGGAGAAGAAGGAAGATGTTGGCTTCATGGGCTCAAAAAATGCAGGTCTTATAAGAACAACAGTGGGACAGCTAAGGATGCATGGAGCAAGAATAATGCTGATAGACTTGGAAGATGACTTACCAATGGAAGCAGAGAAAATAGCAAAGCTCCTAGCAAGAGACACCATAAAAAAACAACAGATCATGATCCTCCTCCTAATCCTAACAGAACTGCATGTAACTGGAACCAAGCTAGTGGAATCTACTCAGGCAATGGCCTACAAATGGTTTCAAAAACAACACCCAGCAATAAAGAGGGCAAGAATGGTAGAAATGCTAAAAAAACATAAAAGAAGTAGTGAAGGAGTCATGTAAAAATACACTGAGCTACAGCCAAATAAAGAGGAGCATAAACAACAAACACTTCTCAAGACAAATTAGAATCTTCCTATGGAAGTGTGCACATGATGTGTACAAAGTAGAAGCATACTGGAACTGCTTCAACATGAAACCAAGATCACATATAAGCACAATGATGAGGTAAACTCACTGAACTACATCATCACAGAATGTCAATGCCCAGGACAATCAATTGTATGGGACCTAGTGAGTAAAACATGGATGAAAAGGACAAAAAAGGCCCTACCAAAACAGAGCATAAGTACGATATCAGGAAGCTTACTGATAACACAGCAACAAGGCATGAGTAAATCATAACAAGGCCTCATAAGACTTTATAGAATAATAGTAGTGGAATCTTCTTACCTTATTTCGACGATGTGTTGCAAAAGAATTATACAGAACAATGACATTCCCCACACAAAGGAAGAAATAACAAACAGATGGGAAAAAATGATGTCAAACAGAGCTGAGATAGATATAAAACTAACAGACAGGAAATTAGGGAAGAAAGCAATCTGACAGATCATGGTCACTGAAACATGGGTTGGCACTGATTGGGAAGAAATTTTCCAAAATGATGGGCCCAGAAACAAGGCCCAAAGCAGGGTTTTAGTGGATATATTGTCAGGCACACAAGCTGGAAAGACTTATTGAAGACCAGGAGTCCCACACCTGGTACATAATAGCATTTCCTCATGGAGAATGAAAACAGCAAATTTGTTAAGTAAACCTGGTTGCAACTCCAGGTGACAGCTGCTTGGGCTTCTATTTTTTTTTCTTTAAATTTTGTATACTGACCAAACACCAAGATGAAGCAATACTCCACCAGTAGAAGGTAATCAACCAGTACATATTCAGTATCCATATGTATCTACCTACATCTGGCATCTTTGAGAGATGGGGGGAGGAGGGGTGTTAAGAAGCACTGAGTGACAGTAGTTATGTAGTTACACAACATTCACTCTGACATGGGATTCATGTATTGAAGATGCAGTTGTATGCATTCCTAGCATGACAGAGGGTCCTTGAATGACTATTGATACAATAATGGGATACAGTGCCTGTAAAATGTGTAAGATCATAAGATAGGCTGCTAGATTGGTGACATGCCGACATCATTGTGCAAATGTTGGTGATAATCTGCATGACAAACTGGGCTGATGACTGCTGAATTGCTGATGGAATAGTACCTGAATAAATAATTGCAATTACTGTAACAGCCTATCAAATTGATTTAATAGTGTAATATCAGTTACAGCAGTAGGAACAAACCTGAAGCAAACAGTATATGAATACAATCTCAAAGAGCAAGACCACAATCTTCTGGACATTGCTTTTCCTTCCAATAATTTTGAACACTTTCTGGTATTCCCTGTCGAATAAATTAAAAAAAAAAAAGAAGATCGAGATTGAAGACATGTACCAAAGAGTGTATCCAATGAAAGAGGTTGCTAGGATGTTTGTTCCAAGTGTAAGCCCAAAGCTCAGATATTCTAGAGAGTTGCTGATCGGTCTGGAAAAAGTGGAGACACTACTAATGATTACACCTGTAATCACATTATATGAGATCTGCAGAACCCAGTTAGGGTTATGGCAAACATACCAGCTGTTGCCAGCCAGAAAATGGCTAGTATATACAGGGCCCAGTGCCTTTTTGAGAAAATTACCCAAGCCCGCCATATGATCAGGGTGTCATTTGCAAGAAGCTCATCAATATGTAAGGCCAATAGAAATCATACTGGAGAAAACATACTGGGATCAGCTGAAGCACTAGATTGGCCACAATCCATGGTTCAACTCGTTGGTTAGTCGATATGCGTTTATCCGCAATGGGTGTGCCAATATTTTCGATCATGCCAAAGCGAATGTAAACTATCATCATCCCGAGGTTGATAATAATCATGCAAGTCGCAGAAAGAACCCCACAGAGCATTATACATGCAGCCTTTCTATGTACTTGTGTCCTGAGGAGGTATCAACAAACAACAATCTTTCAAGACACAGATTGCTCACTGACCGCACAGAGTTTTGCAGGCTAAGTATTCCCAAGGGGACGAAAATTGCTGTTCTGTTCGTTAATGCAGAGAAATTATGGCTCTTACCAGCACATACCAAAGAACAGCAGATTGATGACTGTCTCATGAAAGTATTGTTTGAGAAGGATTCCAAGGGCCTGTATGATTTCCCGTTCGTCAAGCGTCATGGTTGATAGGAGAATTGAATTCAACACCCTTGACTATATAGTGTAGACAATGTACGTCTAGATCGGAACATCCAAACAACATCGGCGATAGAATTGGCGTTCATCATAATTAGAGTATACTTTCAACGAGACTTCAGCTAATAAGCTCCAGAGCAAGGAAAAATCAGCTCGCGCCCTCCGCCTCCTCCGACCAGACTATACACCACCAATATTCACCTTTTCATACCCATTTGCCGCCCTCCCTTGACCATATCGGACTCTTCACATAGGTATCGTTTTACAGGAAACACAACCTAGGTACATGTCATGTGTGATAACATTGGGCAGTGTAGCTATCTCCGGGCTCAGCCCGTTCAGGGTTGTCAGATCATGAAGGAGCTCCTCCACCCTTCCTCCCCGTCTCAGATTCGCGCTCAAAAAACTCATCGCATGATCAGAAATCCCGAGACACGCAGAGGCCAAGGATTAAGGTCATACTTGGCAGCGGCGTAGTGGTGCATGCTTGCATCCGTCCTTATAAGTGTGTTTAAGCTTCATTGCACAGCACTTGGGGAGCTTGCGAGGACTAGCGAGGAGATGTTTTGGTCGTGGTGGATTGTAAGCCTTATTTTTTTCGGCCTCCGCCTGTGCGTGAGAGGAAAAGAAGGGAAAAGGCGTGCACTCGATCCTTCGTCGCCGTGTTTAGAATTCCTGGTGATCATACATACTTTCTGAAGAACCCGAACAGGAAGGAGCTGTTGTATGTAACTCGAACTAAAACTCGGCTGATGTACATCTCCTATTTACATAGCTGCCCAATTGTTGCTATGTAAACAGGAGATATACCTACTATGATTGACATCTACATACGCTGTACATGGATACCGTACATTCTTACAGGGGGGATAGGATATAACGAATATGGCATCACGTGGTTTGAATGAATTCTCCAAAAAATGATTGTCTTGAGTCGCCTCCATCGATTTATATCAAGATCGCCTGTGTACTGCCGCGCCATGTCCTTCCAAGCTGCTGCTGCAAAGCTGAATCCTCCAGTGAGGGATCTTGTCGTGGCTTTTACAGAGAACGGCACGCGACATGTCGGCGACGCAGAAAAGGACCAGCAGGAAGTGGCAGAATGGATTGAGAAAGCCGCACAGCCTGATGTCGCCAGTGCAGCCAGCATCCAGGTATTGTTCGTTCCAGAAAATGCAATTCGGCTTACCTCGAGCACAGAGCCTCAACACTGCGCTCATTCCGCGCACGTACCTCGTCAACAACACGCTGAGTGCCGCAGACGTCGCCATCTACGGCGCCCTGCATCCCTACTTTGTACGCCCGTCCGCCGTTCCCACGCGCCCCCGCTGACTGCGCCAGTGACTAGTCCCAGCTCCAACCACCGCAGTACTACGCGACGCCCTCGCTCACGCGCTTCTTCGACCACGTGCAGTCACTGCCCCCCGTCCGCGCCGCCAGCACTGCGTTCGCCGCCGTCTCGATTGACGTCGAGAATGCACCCGCGCTCGAGCGTAAAGCCGAGCCTGCGAAGAAGAAGGAGAAGAAGCCTGCTGCTGCTGATAGTGCATCTACACCTGCGCCCACATCTGTATCTGCTGCTCCTGCACCTTCCACCTCTGCCTCTGCGCAAAAACCGCAAAAGACTGAGAAGAAGGAGAAAAAGAAGAAAGACGCGTCGGCAGAGCAGCAGTCTGGTAAGAAGGGCGCCGCGAACGCGCCGGCTGCAGACGATGGCGAGCCTGTGCCCTCCATGATCGACTTGCGCATCGGGAAGATCGTAGATAGTGGGTATTTTGTCGTGTCTTTGGAAAGCTTCTTCATTGATGTCGCATTTCGTAGTCATGAAGCACCCTGATGCGGATAGTCTCTACGTCGAGGTACGTGCAGCGCTCTATCTGCGTCCTCGTCGTTGATCGGACATTATACGTCTATAGCAAATTGACTTTGCTGAGGAGACGGGCCCGAGGACCGTCGTTTCCGGGCTAGTGAATTACATCCCGATCGAACAGATGCGTGATAAACTCCTGGTCGGCGTGTGCAACTTGAAGCCGGCGAATATGCGTGGCGTCAAGAGCTTTGCGATGGTTCTCTGTGTGAGTTAATCTTTTTGTTTCCCTCGGTGGTATCAGTATCCCACTCATGTCATCGAAAGGCGACATCGAAAGACGGCAAAGAAGGAGGCATTGAGCTCGTCCGGCCGCCTGAGGGCGCAAAGCCAGGCGACAGGGTATACTTTGAAGGCGCGGACTTTGAGAGTCAGTGTTTCACTCTATATAAACGACTCATGTTCACACGTCTCTTCCTTGTATTTACTATAGATGCCCAGCCCCTCGCCCAGCTGAACCCGAAGAAAAAGATCTTCGAGACCATCCAGCCCGGTAAGACCTAAACTCTGTGTATTTGTGATGTGTGTTGATGTGTGTCCTAGGCTTCACCACTCTTGAGACGCGGGAGGCTGCATGGGTGAACCCCGCGACGAAGAGCGTACATAAGATCCGCACGAAGGACGGTTTCTGTATTGCACCGACGTTTGTTGGCGCGTCGTTATCGTAGAGGATAGACGCAACTTGATATGATGGGATTTTCAAAGATGTTCAACGTGTATTTGGATGCTGTACTTGATTTTCTGAGCCATAATGCCGGCTACGACGCCGTTGCGGTCACTGGGGTACTTACCCAGCTTGAATCGCGCTGTTAGTTTCCAGTAACAAGCCATACGCTGAAAAAAAATACATTAAACCGCGAAAAACCAGTTCTCAAGGCATGTACAACTAGATTACATTCCGTCTAAGATACCCGAACCGCCAACGGCAGCTCTCGTCTACACAAATCATAAAAAGACAAACACAATCAGCAACGCAGCCCGAAATCAAACGAAATAGATCCACCATACCTAAACGTGCTCGACCACGGTCGTCGAGGCCGCTGCTGCGCTCTCCGATAGTACGCCGTGCCGTTATCACGGGGCCGATACTCTCTCCGCTGTCGAGCGCGCTTGTCCGCGGCTGTATACATACGCGCTTCCGGCAGGTCGGTGGGCGGATCGGAGGAAGACTCTTCTGCAGTACTGGTAGGCGAGAGGTCTCCGGGATCAATCATCGATGTAGGTGTGGAATCCCCACTGGTTGCCGGGTCGGAGGGTGCGTCCGTTTCCGTTTGAAAAGCCACGGCGCAAGGATCCTGCGTCGCTGTTCGTGGGGGACTCGGACGCGACCCGCCGTCCGGCGGAGACTTCCCGATAGGTGACGACGGATCTCCGCTGGCGGCGGTGTTGTTGGGGGATTTGGCTGTCATGATCATCGTGCACGCAGACGGCATTGAGGGATAGGTGGCGGTGGGCGTCGCGTCGCCTGAACCATCGCCTGAGGAGCTGTCACTCCCAAGCGAACTCGGAGGATCGTCAGAACCGGAACCCGTCGATGACGTTGCGTTTCCCGCCGGTCGGGCTCTGCATGTTCTACTTCCACCGTGTGACGCCGAGGCAGAGGCAGAGTCTCCTTTAGGAGCTGACGTCGAAGTGGCTCCTGAGTCGGATGTTGTCGCGCCTGGGTCATCGCTGCCCGACGTGGCGCTTGAGTCAGATGAGGCACTGAGCTTCGGAGATCCGTCTGATGCAGGGTCGCCAGAAGGTGTTGCCGCCGAGTCAGATGTTGGACTTGTGTCCTCGCTGTCCAACGCGGCGTACGAAGCAGACGAAGCACTGGGCTCAGAAAGTCCGTCTGACGTAGGGTCGTCAGTAGCTGTCGCCGCCGGGTCAGATGTCGTGCTTGGGTCATCGCTGTCCGACGCGGCGGACGGATCAGGTGAAGCACTGGGCTCCGCAAGTCCGTCTGACGGAGGGTCGTCAGTAGCTGTCGCCGCCGGGTAAGATGTCGTGCTTGGGTCATCGCTGTCCGGCGTAGCGCTCGAATCAGGTGCATCACCAGAACGGTCTGATGCTTGGGTAGCCTCCGGTGAAGTATCTGTCGGGTCCGAAGCAGACGCATCATCGGGTCCTTTCGACGTCGCGGTAGAATCGCCCGGATCAGAAGAGGATGAGGCGCTGGGGTCAGAGGCGGAGGTCGGATCGCTGCTGTCTGATGTGGTTGTAGGATCAGCATCACCGGATGTCGCGGTAGCGGCAGAATCGGCTGTCGCAGTGGACTCGCCTGTCGGTGCAGATGCAGAATCGGATGTCGCGTCAGGATCTTCGCCACCCGTTTGCGTAGGGTCGTCGCTACCTGGTGAGGCAGTAGGATTGGCTGCAGGATCCGTTGTCGAGCTAGAATCGTCGTCACCTGTTTGCATAGGCTGTTCAGCACCTGATGTAGCAGTAGGATCGGCAGCAGAATCTGCTGTCGAGCTAGAATCATCGTCACCCGTTTGCGTAGGCTCTGCGCTACCTGATGTGACAGTAGGATCGGCTGCAGGATCCTTTGTCGAGCTAGAAACGTCACCGGTTTGCGTAGGCTCTCCGCTATCTGATGTGGCAGTAGGATCTGCTGCAGGATTCGTTGTCGTGCTAGAACCATCGTCACCCGCTTGCGTAGGCTGTTTAGCACCTGATGTAGTAGGCTCGCCAGTCGATGTAGCTGAAGGGTCGGTTGTCGTGCTAGAACCATCGTCACTCGTTGACATGGGCTCGTCACCACCTTGACCGCCTGATGTAGCAGAAGGATCGGATTGTGCAATAGACTCGTCAGTCGATGTAGGTGCAGGATTCGTCGTCGCAGTAGGGTCACTGCTACCCGCTTGCGTAGGTTCTTCATCACTTGATGTAGCAGTAGGATCGGATTCTGCAGTAGGTTTTCTGGTCGATGTAGGATCAGCCGTTGTGCTGGGGTCTTCGCTGCCCGTTTGCGTGAGGTCTTCGCCATCTGATGTAGCGGTAGGGTCAGATTGCGCGGGGGGCTCGCCAGTGGAGGTGGAGTCGGCGGTTGTAGTGGCTTCACTGCCTGCGGAATCGTCCGACGTTGGAGTCGGCTCAGCGGTCGCTGTAAGCTCACCGGCATTTGCTGTCCCAGTGGCTTTGGGAGCAGAGTCGCCAGTATCAGTCGGGGTGGCAGAATCACCCTCCGTACTTGTTGCAGTAGGCTCGTTGTTCAACGTTCCTGTTGACGTGGCAGCAGCATTGGAGTAACAAGACTTGCATTCATCAGACGCGTCTTGGAGAGGCGCTTCATGTGAATGAAGACAGTGAGGGGATCCATCGCATCTCTTTTCCTTACGCGCTGCTGATCCGCTGCGTCCTTCGTAATACTCGTATAGATGACGACGCGGATATCGACGGAGGCGAAGGGGAGGGGAAAGAGGGGGCGATGGTGTGAAAGCGGTGAGCGGCGGAGGGACTACCTCTGCAGGAGTGTCACGGGCCTCAACAACGCTACGAGGAGCACCAGGTTCTTCAGTAGCAAGGCGAGAACGACGGAATGTTCGTGATCGTTTTCCTCTGGGAAACGCGGGCATGTCAACAATGCGGACACGGAGCTCGGGACTTGCGTCCACGACACTTCGTGGAACATCAACAACGGATGATGCTGCCGAGACCCTTCCAGGACAGAGATAAGAAACAAGTAGATGAGAATGATATCAGAGACTCACTTGATAGGAGCCGCAAGGCTAGGTGCCGCACCGAGGAGCAACGTGGCAAGAAGAAGAGAACGAATGGAAATCATCTTTATCCGAAAGCAAGGTCGTCTTTGGAACGAAAGCAGACTTTGACTTGAGGAACGACGGACTCTGGGCAACCTGTGCCGAAGAGATGAGAGGGGTGAGCACTGCTAAGGATTCCGGATGTCCGCATGCGCCTTATATACTTTACAGCTCGGGGTAGCCTGGGGTTTCTAGGCGACATCATTCGATGATCAGAGTCAACTGATCGGGCGAGACTCAAATCTTCTGCAGTCCGTAGCTGTCCGTGATAATTTAGAATTGAAATGTCTTATGTAGTCTATGGAAGAGAGAATATATGAGTTACTTTTTGCATCGTTCGTGGGGAAGAATGATACCAACGTTTCTATTGCCTTTTTTCAGTGTGTAATGAGAGCACGAGATTCCTTGTACGGCTCTTAACTCGATAAAGCGTGAAAATGAGTTACACCCGACATCAACGATGAGTGATGGTACCGCTTGTCGCCATCCTGCGAAATGCATTTCACTGAGCCGTTTCATAACAGATGTTCGACTTACGTACAAATACCCGAACACTCTCTGTCTTTCCGGGACAATGTCCTCGTGATCGGATGCAGTGAGAAACTTGAGCTGTGTTTCTTTCTTCTTGGTTTAAGTCGAGACGCTTCAATCTGGCGACGCGCGCGACGGAGCTCACGCGTTGATCGTAGAGAAGAAATTTCTTGATGGTTCCTTACGTAATCCAATATTCCTCGACTGGGCCATGATAGTACGGTCACAGCTTGGGCAGGCTGTCCGTTGTTTCTCGTCGACAGCACGCGTCCTCGCGCACGTCTCGCACATTGGACGCGAGCCCATTCGTGTTCCCCAAAATGTCAACCTCACCCCGACCCCAACCGCTCTCTCAATATCTGGGCCTCTTGGGACCACCTCTGTCCGCCTCGAACCATACATGAAGATAACCTTTCCTGAAACCGGCATGGTAGCAATATCCGTGGAGGATGCGGAGATTAAAGTGCAGCGACAGATGTGGGGCACGACTCGCACTCTGATATTCAACGCTATAACGGGTATGACGGAGGGATTCACTGTTCCTCTGTACCTTGTTGGTGTCGGGTTCCGTGTAGCGCTTGAGGAAGACCCACGCGGGACATCGGACGGAGGGAACGGGAAGCGGTTCAATATGAAGCTGGGGTATTCGCATTCGGTCTATGTGCCCATTCCGACACACATAAAGGCGGAGGTGCCTACTCCTACTAAAATTGTGCTTTCGTGCACAGACAAGCATTTATTGGGACTTTTTGCGGCCAAGGTGCGCGGTTACAGGAAACCGGAGCCGTACAAGGGCAAGGTGTGTTTTGCTTTTTCTTCACTTTTCGTCAGACGTTGGATTGACGCTCGGTTTACAGGGGATTTTCATCGGAAACGAACAAATTAGAATAAAGAGTGTCAAGAAGAAGTAATACTTAATTTAATACACCTCTCTCCTTTACCTCTATGGTATGACTCTCTGCACCAACAATCCGAGCAAGTTTGAGGTGATCTTTTGCTTGTACTTTTGCAATGGCCTCGATTATCGAACGTTGGCATATGTCCGAATCCATGTCCATACTGCATATGTAGTTCTTCGTGTGTAATAAAAGCTTTGGTTTGACGAACCCATCAAACATCTCCAAACGTGCCAAATCGGGATACGGACTGGACTCTTTCTGGTCCCATTCTTGCTGTAATTTCTCCCTTCACCCTCCTTTCACGAACGAACTCCATACAAGAATGTCTGTCTGCCCTCCATTCGCGCCGTTCTTCGGTTTTGCAGGGGTGGCTTCAGCGGTATGTGGTGCCACATACTCTAATGTATGAGTGACGCACACTAACTAGTGTCTTTTCTTATTATGTAGATGGTTCTAAGTAGTACGTAGCGTCTCTTTGGAGTCTTCCTAGCTTCGTGCGTGCTCTATGGAACATATGGTCTGACTCGCATCGTAGCGGTGGGTGCTGCGTTCGGCACAGCTAAAGCTGGAATCGGCATTGCTGGCCTGGGGGCTTTCAAACCAGAGTTGATTATGAAGGTGCGCCAGTATCATGCGTTTTTCGGCCCGAAATAAATGTTGAAGTGGTTATCTAGTCATTAATCCCAGTCGTTATGTCTGGTATCATCGCTGTGTACGGGCTTGTCGTGTCCGTCCTTATTTCCGGCAGTAGTGCGTCACCTTCGTCTCCATGTGTCCCAACATGTATCTGATATCGATTAATCTTCCGTGGATGTTAGTACGACCTGGCGAATATTCACTCTTTTCGGGATTCACGCATCTTGGTGCTGGCCTCGCATGCGGATTGACAGGCTTGGCAGCAGGGTATGCCATTGGCATTGTCGGAGACTCGGTGCGAATTCTCTCTGCTGTCAAGATATAGTACTAATATATGTGTTGGCGTTACCAGTGTGTACGAGCCTATGTTCATGAGCAAAAAGTATTCGTAGGAATGGTGCTCATTCTCATCTTCGCCGAGGTGCTGGGGCTTTATGGGTAGGTGACACCTTCCAAATTTGCGTCCTCGTCTGAACTTTACTGCAGGCTCATCGTTGCTCTCATAATGAACACGAGCGCCATCGGAGGAGACAAGTGTCCAACAATATAATCCCGAAATTCCTTACGTTACATCGTCTGTATATCCCCCCTCGGTACCGCTTGCCATAATATCTTTTTAGACTCAATTTCTCAAGGGCGTACATTGAGGTTTACTATGGACTCTAAACATGACAAAAAAACACAAACATATAGAAATCGTAACTTCAACGTCTTCTTCCGCGTGAATCATCAGAACCATTGGAAGATACAGACCGTGAGCGTGATCTAGATCTCGAATCTGAACGACCGCGCCCTCGAAGGGGCACGCGCCGTTTTCGATCCCGTTCCCTTGAACGCGAAGAATATGATTCCGACCCAGACGACCTTGAATCAGAACCAGAATCGGAATCAGAATCCGACTCAGAGTCAGAGTTTGAGGAGGAATCCGAATCTGAAGATGAGTCTGAGTCTGATGAGGATGAAGACCTGCATCGAGAAAAGTCAGGCGCTGTACGGTAGCGGGAGACAGAACAAGAACGTACCGCCGTGCACGCTTTCGTGACGGGCCCTCGTCCTTCTCCTTTTCCTTCTCTTTCTCTCGCTCCTTCTCCTTCAGCTCTAGTATCTTGTTCGCTGTTCCGCTTCTACATTGGGCTCAATGTTAACCACGATTGTCACCTCCAAGTCGACAGATAAAGACGCACTTCTTCTTAAACTCCTCTGGCACTTCCACAGAAGGTTTCCCTTCCGCTTTCAGCTTCGCAAGAAGCTTGGGGTTCTCCAGCATCTGCGTACGAGACGGCCGCGAGACATATGGTCTAGAAGACTTGCATTCGTAGATGAAGTGTCCTGTGGACACCTGAAGTCAGTCGAAGACGTGTCAGCAGATCATAAGCCGACTTGCCTGTACCGAGGCACTTTTGGCATATGGTCGATGCGGTTGCTCGAGGCCTGTTCGTTGAGTGGCCGTGAGGAGCGTATTTGGACATGAATGAAGGTGAAGGTAGAGTGTACTATTGGGAAGGGGTCGTGGGAAATTGGTCTTTCTTTCGATCAATGTGTTCAATGGTGCATTGCTAGCGAGTCTGTCATGCACGCTCACCCTCTGTAAAACTAGTCGTGAAGGTCTCATGATACATTAGAAGATAACTTCAACGGGTACGGTGCAGAGGCGCGCGCACGCGCTTAGACCATTCTTGAAGCTTGTAAAGCTGACTAATTATTGGGGGAGTTTCCTCCTGCGTATTTAACAGCTTGAATCTGCACTAGCACCTTGTCAATGGTTCCCGCTCGAGCTCCTTGTCTTTTACATCCTCCAGGTCAATTGACTTGGCGATGTTACCTCCGCAACGATCTCGTCTACTTCTTTTCTCAAATTAACCCATGAACATTGTTGTATCTTGTATGCATCATCGACTCACCGGCTTTCGCGATCTTCCAGTGTCGGAGTCCCCGTCTCTCATAAACAATTGACTTCAGACTTGGCCAGATTCGAGAATGCCTTTTAGCCTGAAGGTACTCAAAATTCTTCGTCTGCCTGGTTACACTGTCCTTATCTAAATTTCAACTTAAGACGAGATTTCAATGAAGCGTTGTTGAATGTTGCGACTGCACGATGGCTTTTATTGCTGTGGATAGCACGCTAGCTCCTGTATCTGTTCTACCCCTAGAGACCCAAATATTGCTCTTGTTAAAGTTGTTCAATATCTTCCGAAACTTTCTCAATAACAAGAACTTCTGGATACCAGAACATCACACAATTGTTCCTCCAATACTTATTTTCCCCTTCCCTACGCTCCTTTGACCACGTCGAGATAAAGGTCCAGGGATAAGTTGTCGTCTTATCGATCTCTCGAAGCTTGAATTCCGACCTTGCTTCCGGGCTCATCGAGCTTCTACCGGATCTTAGATAACCTCGACATATTCAGAAACACCCCTCCCACTCTGATGTGAAAGATCTTGATTGCAACCTTTACAAGCTAGTTCGCACGGATCTCAGCGCTTGAGGGTTACAAGTACTCGCCTACGCGGTACCTTCATGCGATTCGCCACGAGTTTGGAATAGACTGCAGGTGGATGTACTCAAGCAATAAAATGATTCAAGGAATCTGCAGAGAGGGTTTGTGAATGAAGGTGTCATTTTATCCATCGGAGTGTTGAAAGCGATCAAGGAGCCCTTTGGAGCTAATCTACTTGATCTGACATGGAAGCTTCAACGTCCTCGCCGCAGATAGGTCAAACACATAGTTATAAATGTCTGCCTGTAAGCATACGTAATGGTCCCGCAGTTCAGCTGCAAGTATTAAAAGCATCTCTTAGCAATCAGGTTCACATGTCAAAACTCTTTGTTTCGACGTTCCAACCTTGACTCCCCCCAGAATGGCCGCCATTGTCGCTCATACTACGGTCATACCCACCCATCCTCTCGAAGAGCATGCTTGGAAATCTGATTACATTTTACCAGAATCATCACAGGCGGAACTCCGTAGTTTGCTCGAAGGACTCGACGGCGTCCTGAGTCAGCACGACGCAAAGATAGCGGTCGTCCAAGCCGTTCTTGACCAGTTGTTGAATGAGCGCAAAAGCCAGGTCATGCGTATCGACAAACTTAAATCTGCATTGGCACCTTATAAGAAGCTACCACCGGAGCTTGTTGCCAGAATCTTCAAAGACTGCTCTCCGACTCTTAAGCTTCCTCCGGACATTATTTTTGACCGGCATAATCGACCACACTCAACTATCTCATCCCATACTGCAATCAATTCGCGGAGTATCCTACCAGTAATGGAGGTCTGTTCTTGGTGGAGAGAGATCGCTTTGAATTCACGAGAATTGTGGGATGATATCTCTATTAGGTACCCTGACTTTCAATCCTTGTCGCGTGGGGCCGAGAAATATCGCTATTTGACGGAAAAATCACGGGAGATAATCTCTCGTGGTGCCCGGTCCATCACCATCTTTATTAGCATCAGCCGCAGTATCGTTCTACCTGAGGTTATTGATCCCCTACGTAACCTCATCATTCCATTTTCTCATCAAATAACCGAGATCAATCTTATGTCCTCTATGCATTACCTCTTCGACTTTTTGCGATCCTCATCTCCGTCGTTCCCGGTCTTGAAATCCCTCACTCTCAAAGCTGAAGGTTCATGAATGCTAAACCAACCTGAATATGAGCTGTCTTCGGATTTGGATGTGTTCAAAGATGCTCCTATGCTCCAAGTATTTAAGATGGATGGCTTCTCCCTTAACCTGGCGACACTAGCCTCAGGCTTGTCTAAAATCCATCTACGCTGGGACCGATTAACTAGGATCGACTTCAGGAACACACAATTGAATATCAGTTCCGCACATTGGCTTTTCTCGCAGTGCCCTTCGGCTATTTCATGCTGGCTTTCCCTTTCCTCTATCACACATATTGTCCCTCTCACTACTATTATACAAACTAACCTACAGTCACTTTCAATAACCAGCACTTCTGAAGGCCAAAGTGCCACAGTCCTGGTCTTCCAATCTTTGACGCTACCTTCTCTACGTTCTTTCGAAATTACCGACTCCCGTTTCAAAGACAGCCTCCCAGAATTTCTCTCCCTCGTTTCCCGCTCGCATTGTACCCTTATCAACCTCTCGATACTTGAAGCTCAAATTCCGGCCATGCTTCTGGACCCTCTTCTGAAGCTTTTACCGGCTCTCGAAGACCTCAACATACCCAGAGCCATTATCCCCATTCCAACATTAGAACGCATATCGCAGGGTGTGCTACTTCCAAGATTGACAAAAATAATTTGCTCAATTCAATCTTCTCCTTCTTCTCTTCAATCATTCATGGACGCAGTGGAGCGGACTGAGGCCCAAGATACAGCGGTGCCTCGTCTCCGGATTGCTATCGCTGTGTTGCCTGAGAAAGAGGGGCACTATACAGCAGCTAGATGGCCTCAGGTGATTCAGCGGTTCAAGAAACTTGCTGAGAAGCTTCGCCAGGAAGGTCGGTTGATCAGCCTGCCCGAATTTCGTGGTCTGTGGTTTGGCTCCTCAACCGCCTATAAGATAACGTAAGAAGTGCATGTCTGTATAACTAGTTTTTGTCTATGCTTGTTGCCAATTCGAATCAAAACGCACATAACCTTTTCAAGTTACGCCCTCTTCAAGTTTCACGCCTTCTTCCCCACACAACGGGGCCCTGGCAAAATAGAGTTAACTCCACTGCTTCAAAGTGCGCAGCTACACAATACAAGCCACCTGCATATCCAGCACCACAGAAAGGAGCATGAATCAATGGTTTATTCACTTTGAGCGCGCGGGCGGTAAAGTTTTTCATTCTCTACGTTTGCTGCACGATTTTTACTGACGATAGACAAAATCCAATTCAATTGTAATTGACGTTTGAACTTCGGGAAGTGACCACGCGGTCCGTTCCAACCTGTAGATAAAGGCCTGCAAGAGCTTCGACTGGGCAGACGTGCTATGATGAATGCGGATACCAAGCGATCCAGGGCTTGACACTCTCGAACGCCTGAGTTGGTGCAAAAACGCGGATTTAATTAAGCTCGCTCTGTAGTTGAGTACTTGTCACGTGATTGATACGTTCTGAGCCCCAAGGATGTGACATTTGAATGGAACTGGACCTCCATTCACCAGGTCTATGCTGAATTCTCTAGTTTCTTGTTGATGGGCGGAAGGACTCTCCTTACTATCTCAGGCCCAGACTATTTTCCTCGTATACCACTCCCAGTCTACAATGCTTTGAGAAATCGCTTGCTCTTCGTCTTCAAACGCTCTATCAGCGTGTTATTTCTCCTCGTAAAGCTCCTGAGAAGGTTATTTTTGGCTACTTGTGAATACTTGTGACTTTTCCAAGAACTTCTGGTCTATTGTCGGGTCAGACTCATATCTGGCATACGACTATGCAGAATGCCGTTGGTGCTAACACTGTATAAGGCACACACATGAAATAGAACTGTCAATAATTTTACTGTGCCGATACAGCCAGAGATCTACCGAGAAGGAATCATCTTATCCATCAGAGTGTTGAAATCAACCGAGGAGCCCTGCGGAGTGAATCTACTTTGATTTGTCATGGGACGCTTCTACGCCCTCGCCGCAGTCTGGCTAGGTCGAATACATTGCTATGAATGTGTCCACCTGCCAGTGTAAGCATCCATAATGGTCCTACAGCTCATGATCTCGACACAGCTGCAGGTATAAAAAGCATCTCTTAGCAATCATGTTCACATGTCAGAACCCTTTTTATGTCCAACGTTTCGACGTTGCAACCTTGGCTACCATAATGGCCTCCAATGTCGCTAACACTACGGTCGTACCCATGCATCCTCTTGAAGAACATTACCAGAATCATCACAGGTGGAACTCCGTCCTCTGCTGAAAGAACTACATGACATCCTGAGTCGGCACGATGCACTTACAGCGGGCGTGGAAGATGTTCCTGACGACTGATTGGACGAACGAAAGAGCCAGATTATGCGCATCCACAAACTGGAATCTGCACTGGCACCTTGTAAAAAGCTCACGCCCGACCTTCTCGCCAGAATCTTCAAATATTGTTCTCCGACACCTCTTAAGCTTCCTCCAGACATTGTATCTGGCAGACATAACGGATCGCGCATGACTGTACCCTCCTCTACTGCAATTAGTTCTTGGAGTATCCTTTCAGTAATGGCAGTATGTCCTTGGTGGAGAGAGATCGTTCTGAATTCACGAGATTTGTGGGATGATATCTATATTAGATATCCTGAATCTCCACTATTGTCACGCTGGGTCGAGAAGGCTTGTTATATGACGGAAAAGTCGCAGGAAATCATCTCCCGTGGTACCAGGTCCGTCACAGTCTTTCTTCATGGCAACAGCCTTCTGCCTGAAGCCATCGATCCACTGCGTAACCTCATCATTCCATTTCATCATCAATTGACCCATATCAATCTCATGTCCTCTATGCATTATATCTTCGACTTTCTGCGATCCTCGTCTCCGTCATTCCCAGCCTTGGAATCTCTGACTCTCAAAAATGAGGGTTTGCGACTGTTACATGAATCAGAAGATAGGTTCTCGTCAGATTTGGATGTGTTCAAAGACGCCCCCAAGTTACAAGTATTCAAAATGCGTGACTTTTCCCTCAACATGGCTGCACAGCCCTTGTCTAAAATTCAAATACCTTGGGACCAATTAACTTCAGGGATACACCATTGGATGTCAGCACCGCACATTGGCTTTTGTCGCAGTGCACTTCTGCTGTATCATGCTGGCTTTCCCTTTCTCCCGTCTCGGGAGATAAACACATTATTTCTCCTACTATCATTGTTCAAACTCACATACAGTTACTTTCAATAACCAGCACTTTTGAAGGTCCAAGCACCACAGTCCTGTTCTTCCAATCTTTGACGCTCCCTTCTCTATGTTCTTTCGAAATCACCGACTTCCGTTTCAAAGACAGCCTGTCGGGGCTGCTCTCATTCCTTTCCCGCTCGCATTGTGCCCTTACCAACCTCTCCATACTTGAAGCCCAAATTCCGGCCATGCTTCTGGACCCTCTCCTCGAGCTTCTACCGGCGCTTGAAGACCTTAACGTACCCAAAACCATCATTCCCATTTCAACGTTGGAACGCGTAGCGCAGGGTCTGCTGCTTCCGAGATTAACAAAGATAAATTGTTCATTCGAGGCTTCTCCTCCTTCTCTCGAATCATTCATGAACGCAGTAGAGCGGACTGGAGCTAATGAGACAGGGGTAACTCGTCTCCGGATTGCTATCGCAGTCTTGCCTCAGAAAGAGGGTTATTATACAGCAGCTAGATGGCCTCAAGCGATACAGCGGTTCAAGAAACTAGTTCAGAAGCTTCGTGAGGAAGGTCGGTCGATCAGCTTGCCCGAATTTCGTGGTCTATGGTTCGGCTCGTCCGCGTCAACTGCTTATAAGATAACATGAAAGTGCATGCCTGTATATCTAATAATTCATTTATACTTTCGATGTATTTCCAGCATTCAGTAACCAATTCATATCAAAAACATAAACCCTTTTAGGTTATGTCATCCACCACTTTCCTCTCAACTCAGTTTTCCCCAAAAAATGGGCCCTGGCAAAATTGAATCAACTCCACTGCCCAGAGCGCAGTTACAACATCACAAGCCACCTGCATATGCGACTCTCCAATGTAGCAGCACTAGGCGTAGAGAAGAAGGCCAGAAGCATACCTTGACCGATAACATATAAAGAGTTGCAAGGATCAGTGACCCATCCGTTGTTAACGCGTTGGCGGTAAAATATTTGATTCTTTTCGTTTTGACATGATATTCACCGACGATAGACAAAATCAATCTAATTTGAATGAATGTGGGGCAACCAAGGGATGGTCTCGGGAGGCAAGCATTGTCACGTGATCGTCGTATGGTCTATTTTCCTTTTGAAGATACGGCAAGAGCTTTAGCCCAGGATGTGGCATTGAATGGCATTGTACCTTCATTCACCAGGTCTAGGGTGGATTTCTCAGCTTTTTATTGATGGGCGGAAGGGCTTTCCTCACCACTTTAGGCCCCGGCTCCTTTCCTCGCATACCCCTTCCAGTCTACAATGCATTGAAAAGTCGCTTGCTTCTTCGTCTTCAAACGCTCTATCAGCGTGCTATTGTTCCTCGCGAAGCCCCTGAGAAGGTTAATTTCGGTGACCTGGACATACTTGTGACTTCTCCAAGAACTTCTTCTGGTCTATCGTCGGGTCAGACTCATCTCTGGCGTACAACTGTGCAGACTGTCCTTGGTGCCCAATACTGTACAGGGCACAATACAGGAAATCGAACAGTCAATTTTGCTGTGCCGATACAGCCTGGGGAGTGGGAAACGTTCAATTTAGGAAAGGAGGAAGAAGAGAGCCGTCAGGCTGCGAATGGGCGGGATATATTCTATCAGGCAAGGTCATCAAGGCTCTTTCAAACCACCGGTCCTTGATGTGTGCTAGGTTGATATTAACATGTGTGCAAATGAAGCAGAACATGAACGGACTGCCTTTTTCCATGGTTACGGAGACCTAGGAATGATAATGAGTGTGGTCGCGAGGAACGCTGACCCGGCGCTGGTCTTAGGAGAAAAGGGATTGAGAGTACGTCTATCTCTTGTGTATCTTCTTAGTATCATCTAACTTGGTTATCACCTTTGAATCTAGCTTTCCCTTCCCCCACAGCCACACTTCGAGCTCAGTCAGTCCTTGAACGACATCACGAAATTTATGGGTTGGTCTATGTCTGCATGGAAAGCAGGATTCCGCACAAATCACGATGCATTTGACTGGGTATGCTCCTCTCGCTTTTTCGATCCTCGAAGCTTCCGCACACACGGCGAAGGCATCACAAAAGTGGGGCCACAGCGGACCATGTACGCTGAGTTCGTACAGTGGGTGACAGAGA
The DNA here is from genome assembly GCA_017657225.1 of Termitomyces sp. T69sscA. Taxonomy (NCBI): domain Eukaryota; kingdom Fungi; phylum Basidiomycota; class Agaricomycetes; order Agaricales; family Lyophyllaceae; genus Termitomyces; species Termitomyces sp. T69sscA. The sequence goes on from JAGGAQ010000021.1 coordinate 26,096, forward strand.
AGTCAGCAAATACTCTTCACGAAACCGAAAATGAAGTCGATGTGATGACATCCGAGGAAAGGCAAACTGTTCTCCGAGAACATGCACTAGTCTATTTCAACAAGAAACAAGAATTTGATATGATGGTCCGCAAACGAAACGAACGGGCACGTTTGAAAGAGGTCTTCAATGGCGTAACTGTCCGCCAATGGACCAACCTTGGTGAGGACTGGAAGATGCTCAAACTAGTAATGGACACCGTACGGGAAGAACTTGGAGGTGACGAAGGTATTCTGAAGCTGAATGATGAACTAGGCGAGTCGGGTCTCAGGCGTTTTGTATTAGAAGTACAGAAACGATTGGCTCCTGGCAAATGGGAAATGAACAAGTAGAGCTTCCGTAAGCACTTTTGTATTTCTTATGGCTTGTAAAGGTTCATCGACATCATCCGATTGAGCTGCATTATTCGTCTCTTATGCAAGTTAGCGGCCAGACTTGTTCGCTGCGCTATCTATTACATGTAGTGATGTGTCGAACATTCATCTCTTGGGCTTACTAAACGAAGGGATGCCCAAATAAAGGGATATTTCTCTACCTGAAGGTGTACATGTTCAATGCTCCACCATTGATGAGTACGGATAGATAGATATACATCATAAGATGTTTCGATGAGCTTGCAATACGAGGTCAAGGTAATTCTGAGTTGTTGCGATCTGTGCATGCGACATGTAGTTGATGCATCATAGCAAATGATACTCACATACCTCGAGAATCCCCATAACCCTCTTCAAGGATTCAAACTATCCGAAGAGGCTCTTAATGCACGCAACTCTGCGAAAAAATAAATCAGTCAAATAGAGGAAAGATGAGCATACGAAGATAGCATACTTGTGCCCTGCAAAGAGTCCTGAACAACAAGCATATTCATCTGGTATGGATAATCTGTAAGGAGGACAAAGTTAACTACAAGTAATGTATTCATTCTCGTTCAAGAAAACGTACTGTCCAAGCCATCTGGAGACTGAATATTGTTCTTGATCTCACTTCTAATCTTTCCAAAGTTGATCGTCCTTTGGGAGGTGTGAAGAACTTGAAAGAAGTTGAATTGAGCCTCCTAGGCATTATGAGATGAAAATCGGCGTTGAGTAGTGAGTGGAATACAACGTCGCCCACTATGGGGCCCTAATGCACAGAAGTACATGTGACGGGCAACCAACGACAACGTCGATGTGCTTAAATTGCACTATATAATGCAAAACTGTGGTGATATCAAGAACTGTATTGTTGCCTAAGAGTATTATGATTGCAGCGTCCGTGGACGATAACTCTGTGGCCCATAGAGAATAGACTTTGGAAGCGTCAGAGACAACGAGGAGGTAATTTCGAACAACGAAAGAATAGATTTTCAGGCAGCTAGTGATTTGTTGATAGCGACTGACAAGTCGTGGTCTGATGTGGTCTAAGCATGAAATTTCGAGGGGCCGTACGAGATAGGACCCATAGTGTGGCGATGATTAGACTTGGAGGTTGTCAGAGACGATGAAGGCCGATATCTGGGCTAAATCTGTCAAGGAGCGGCCAGTGACCTTCAAGTTCTGAGAAGCGAATTGGAGGCGCCGTAGGGCGTTGGTCTTGAGCATGGCGACCACAGAGTGTGGAACGACACCCCCAACGACAGCAAGGCAGGGTGGAATGGAATATGTTGAGAAAGCAGTCGAGGTGAAGAGTTTATCTTGGAGGTTCGATGGGAGCAGAAGTTTGGCAGGTTGTGTCTTCAACAGTTGCCATTTGTTTGTACACTCAGGCGCAACTTTAGATACTCTCATTAAATTCAACATATATACAGTTGACGTCCTCGTTCTCGTGCCGGTGCCGAGAGGGGACGATGAAGAATACTTGTATCTGGTATCCAACTGTTTCAGAAGCAGTGTACGTGTCATTTTCCGTGGTCAACCTCCGGCGCCGCCACTCGAATGTTCGACCCGGTTCGGCCTGGATTGATACAGCCCTGAGCCAGATCGGCCGGAGCCGAAGCCCTGGGGTCAACCGACTTTTTTCAGTGCTCAAAACTAGGTAGCTATAGTTAATAAGAATGTTCGTCCCAAACTAAATCCAACTTTACGACAACGAATTCAAGGGACTCCCTTTCTGACTGGGAAGGATTCATATGGAAGCTCAGCTGTTTTTGGAATTGTTTGTTCACGCATTCTGTGGCATTTGCAATCAATTCTTTTTGTGCATCAGCTCCCGAGCACAGAAAACTCCTACACACACATGGGGGAAATCAATCTTTAAGGTTTGATGAAGCCCGTCAACAAGAAACAGATATTTGATGTGATGGTCTGCAACGAGCACGTTTGAAAGAGGTCTTTAATCCGTCCACCGATTGACCAGACTTGTGGAAGGGCGCTCAAATTGTAGAAGAGCTTGGAGCTGTTGTTACCGGTGTATTTTTGGATCAATTTACCTATTCCAGGTTTTTGGCAACTTCGAAACCTGATTTCTGAGGCCTACGGAAGGTAGGATTAGGTATCGTGTTCGCCCAACTGTGCCTCATTCGATGTCACCTAGGATATTCAATGATTCCATCATGCTAACAACAATTGTATGTCTAGATCTGTTTATCTTGTCTACTTGCCACAATCGGAGATCGACGAGATCCAGGAAAACAGACGCATTCGCGCATATCAGGATGTCTCATCACTGAGGAAAACGTATTCCCTCGTGGATAGACCAAATTTAATGACTAAGCGTTTTGGGTCAATAGATGCGAGGAATTTCTCACAGAAGACCAACCATCGCCATTCTTCAACTCGTAGTATCTCGCAGCTGGAATTGCTTCACCATTTACATGTGTTCCATTCGTTGACTCGAGGTCTATTATGAATGGTCTGGGAAATAGCGAATCAATTACTTGTCGCGCACACAAGGTAGGACACAGACTTATTCAGTGATTTTGAGCCCCCGAATTCATCCTTTTCATGAATGTTACGGTCTGAGATGGATTAGTATTTGAACGCAATGCGAAGGGTGCTCCGTACATTGTATCACTGCATGTTGCTTTGAACATGACGGATGGTCTAAAGCAATATCTACGACGAGATGATCTCTACCAATCAAGTAGGCACTTTGTCTATTGACATGAAGAAGTTCTGCAAAGAACGAAGGGTCGATCTTTCCTTTGTCTGACATAGAACAGGCACTGACCAACTTGTTCGCTGCCTTTGAAGACGTATAATCTCCACCCTACTGTTGGCTTGCGCGCTTCCGGAGGTTCATTGTACTTGAGAACCGTGCTATTTCCATCAGAAGTTTTCACCGTGTTCGTTTCTGCTGCAAGGAGTCCAGATGGTTTGAAATTCGGTTTTGCCTTGTTTTCTGGCCGCGGTGACTGAGAGCCCGATCTAGACTGGGGCCGCTCAGAGTCAGGTCGTGAGGAACGTTGCCGTGGAGATGCAGAGCGTCGAGACGATGACGGGCCAGAGCGACTATTGTAGCCTCTGTCCCGGTCCCTATCCCTGTCCCTATCCCGGTCCCTGCCAGTGTCATAACGCTCGCGATCACGAGCCCGCTCACGTTCGCGCTCCTTCTCGCCATAGCCCCAGCGGTCGTCCTCCCTTCGAGGGCGTTTACTTCTTTCTTCGTCTCTGCGGTCTTCATAGCCGCGTCTTTCACGTCCATTACCGAAGTCACGTTTATCACTGTAGCCGTCATGATTTTCGTAGCCCCTCAGCTTATCATTGTATCTGGAACGATTACGCGGTGAAGGTGAGTCCCGAGGCATGTTTGGCAATGAAATACGAAGTCAAGTTCACACGTTGACTATTTCGGTCCAATGTCCTAATATGTAATACGCGGACCGAATCGACCGTGATCTTCAACAGGCCCATGTCGTATTTATTAGGTTTGAGAAAGTTTGACAGTCCGATTTGACCTGATCTGGCTGTGATTCTAACATCGACATGGTCAAGATCAGTGCCTATTGGATGTCTTCATACTGCATTGCGAGTTTAACGGCCCAGTAGCACACAACGATCTTTGACGAACCATACCAAAGCTTGCTCATCTGAGAGAAACTCCTTCATTCATGCATTTCATTGCATACCTCAAATTCGGTTTCGTTATACACAGCTGCTAGTGTTTCCGCATCCGTCTTTCTTTTCCTGTGGTTTACGAGCTCTTAGAATTCCTTTTCCCCTACGTAGGTCCAGCTGACACTCTGGGAATAGGAAGGCGTACATGTTCATGAGGGGCTTCATTATCGGGTTTTCCGGATCACCATCTTTCTCTTCCCTACACCACGCGGCACTCTCACGTCCAGGACCAAAACCGGGCCGTGTGATCCCATTATTTATAAGATCCTTGAAGCTTCAGCGGTCAGCGGTCAGCGCCCATCATCATCTCATCATCGAGCCAAAAATATGGCCACAACTGACACCAAAAACTCTGATATCTGGTCTTTCTATGTGTCAAGCATTTATGCTAGTCGGCAAGGACCGAAACCTTTGGGCACAGTTGCTTTTGAGGAAATAAAAGAGAAAGCTAGGGAAAAACTAAAGAAATATCCAGGCAAGTGATTGTTTTTCGTTCCTTAGATTATAGTCGAACATTGCAACGACGTCTTCTAGGAGCTTTCCTTTATGTTGCGGGGAGTGCGGGTACGCATACCACAGAAAGCGCCAATCGAAAAGCACTGGATAGATTCGCTATCATCCCTCGTATGTTGGTTGACGCGACGAAGCGTTCACTTGAGGTATGGGTCACCATTTTCACCCATTCCCACTCATCTGGCTGTTAGACTACCCTATTCGGCGTCACTCACCCCTCACCAATTATTCTCGCTCCAATCGGCGTTCAAGGTATATTCCATGGAGATGGAGAACTTGCGCCCGCTTCCGCCGCTGGAAAGCTCGGCATCCCTTTCGTCATGAGCTCGGCATCATCTCGAAGCATCGAAGAAGTTGCTACTGCTAACGGGAATGGTCATCGGTGGTATCAGCTCTATTGGTCCAGATACTTCTTTAACTGGCCGTAATGGAACTGATTTCAATTTTTGCAGGCCCAGAACCAACGATGTGACGCTTTCGATTTTGAACCGAGCGAAAGAAAACGGTTTCACTGCATTGATTGTCACCCTAGACACGATGACGATTGGCTGGCGGCCTCATGATCTTGAGAGAGCCTATATGCCATTCGGACATGGTGTCGGCATCCAAGTTGGCCGATCTGATCCAGTCTTCATGGCGCGATATGGTCGTGAACCTGTTCATGAACGCCCCGATTTCCCTTACGACTACGAAGAGAAGGATCGACTGTTCCTGGCTGGAGATGAGAAGACGCGAGAAGCCGTATTCTTTGGCACAGAATGGTTGAAGGAGTGTAACTCTGGTTTATATCGTGATTGGGAGGATCTCAAGTTTTTGAGAAAAAATTGGCAAGGCACTCTGGTCCTGAAGGGTATCCAAAGCGTGCTTGTACGTGCTGAACGGTTCTCCCCTCGTACCTTGTTCCTGACCTCGGCGGAACAGGATGCGGAGAAGGCGCTTGAGTATGATGTTGACGGAATTATCATCTCCAATCACGGTTAGCAGTTCAGTCATCATATTTTGTTCTCATTTCGCCTGAATACTGCAGGCGGACGCCAGGTTGACGGTGCCATCCCATCTATTTATGCTCTTGATAATATTATGAAGTCAGCCAAAGTCAGGGAGGCACAAGCGTCTGGAAAGCTCACAGTGCTGTTTGACTCCGGTATTCGCACCGGTCCTGATGTTCTCAAAGCTCTAGCGTTGGGTGCCCAGGCTGTCTTGCGTCAGTAGCACTTTCCTTCATTGTCTTGTGGCTAGCAGCCTCATTCTTCCACCAGTTGGTCGACCTTGGGTCTATGGACTAATCGTCGGTGGCGAGCCTGGCGTTGAACAAGTCATCCGCCACACTCTTGCGGATTTAGATACGACTTTGGGCCTCGCAGGATACAAGAGTCTTGGCGATGTTCAAGGGAAAAGGGATGCAGTTATCACGAAGCTGGACTTTGTTCCCTGAGAATTAACTTGCAATGCGGACGTAAATAAATATATTAATGTCCGAACTTGTGACCAATAGCTACTTAGTAAAACAAGTATTCACATTCCAGAAGGAAATTAGTCATGCGCCACCCCACATGTCGAGAGGTCACAAGTTGGATAATTATCCAGACCAATATTGTTCATATTCACACTGATTGTCCTTGAAAGGATCATTTCGACCTCCCCTGGTTATACGCAAACCAACTGCCCTCGAACTAGGACCGGAGCTGGAGGTTTAATCTCCATCGGCACCGCATGCAGAATCGCGGAGTGGGAAATGTCGGAGACAGGACTAGAACTGCGTTCGTTCACGGGGCTACGACTCGGAGTGGACGTTCCCAGCAAGTGGTCACGAGTAGTAGAGCGCGAGGCGGAAATGCGAGGGTGGTAGACGGCGCGCTTCATGAAGTGGAAGACGTCTACGCCGGTCACACGAGAGAGGCAGATTAGAAGGCCAAAAAACAAGACTGAAGTTCATTAACGACGAGGCGCTGCGCTAACGAGATGTATGACGTACCCAAGAATACCACCATACCAGCGATCGTCGCAACAGCCACTGTGGCATCGTTGCTAGTAGAATTGGCGGAATCATTGGACTCGGAGACGGCGGGGTCAATTGAATGGCTCTGGTCGCCTGTGTCGACTGCAGTTGACGAAAAGGCCGCAACGAAGATACGGGGGTTATCACGAGCTTTGACCGCAATGGCAGTTGGTGAAACAACGGGAAGCCCAGAATTAGCGGTTGAAATGATAGTGACTGGACGTGCGATGCTCAGATGGCAAAGGAAGATGAGGAAGGCGAGGATAGTGACCGTGTCGCGAAAGAAATTCATGGTGACGAAGTGAGGGACAAACGACGGACTGTTAGAGAATACCACAGACGTATTTATAGGGTGATATTTATTACCGACAGACACTCCCAAATCAGCAATGAATCCAATCAACATAATAGCCCGAGGTGTGGTTTGGATAAAAGGAGCCGAACCAAGGACTTGACTGGCAGGCCTGGGGCCTAACTGAAAATAGGCGCGGTTTGTCAAAGGAACGAACATACAGAAAGCTCATTGTCGCCATTGATAACAGACGACGTTATAGTACTCACTCGGAAGAGAGGGAGCTTGCCTTGTTGAATCAATCTGTTCAGCATGTCACAGAATAGATGTATACTAATGTTCTTCTTCACTCAAATTTCTTTGCCTCTGACTGATGTTGTCTTTTGTGCGTGATCCAAGTCGACCCATTGTGACTATCAGGAAAGTCGGGGATCGACCGTTTGTACAGCCGTCATTCGCAGCTCACTTTGTCCCATTGCTCAGAAGGGTACATCCTTATGGATCTTGATTGAGAGCAAGGCAGCCGACTTTATATAGGTAGCTTCTTCCAGAAGTCCGCTCGTTTCATTCTGGAATAACCTAAAGAAGATATTCAGGTCGTCTTGCTACGGACCTTTGATACAGCTCTAACGGTCAAAATCGCGAGTATAAATTTGGACAGGCTGGTGACCTTGAATGTGGCTCGAATGCTTTGATCATCCGGAAGGTTAGGAAACTGCTCAGACAGACGTTTCTTAGGAAAGACTGACCCAACAGGATAATTTAAGCTTCAATCCACAAACACAATTCGTTTTGGTTGTCGTTGAAATGAGACTATCTCATAGTCCGTTTTGAGGCCCAGGGCCTCCGGTATGAGTTATCCAAATATCCATCCATATTTTCAGTCGTGTTTCGACGGGCCACGACTCGGCAGCTAAGACTGTACGCCTGATAAATCAGCAGGAACGACATATCGAGTCTATATCTGAAAAAATCAATGCAAGTTTCCAAGATTGGAAAGACCGATAACAAACCACCGATACCTGGTCTAGGGTCGGGATCCCACCATCGGCTGTGTTTGATTTAATGATACCATATGTGAGGTATGTCTAATAATGGAAGTAAGGTTCGACAAAAGAACTGCTTGATCTCGAGCTCGAAATCGCTAAATGGGTGATGTCATGAGGCCATGAGGCTTGACGTAATAAACGTAACAATCTTCCCATTGACTCGGATTTCGAGGAAACGGACCTCAAGCTGGTTCTCCTGCGAGTGTACTCGTATCCCAACATTTTCAAGATATGTGTGCAGCCACTCGATTTGTTGAAATTTCCCACTACAAGAAAATTATCGCCCAATTGCAGTCATTCTCATTGGCACTTCAATCGATGATGCGTACAGCCTTGGACACCAAGCGAGTGAAGGCTGTGAGAGATGTCATGACAGCGCTTACATTCATGTAGAGATCACGCGCCGAGTCACAAATGTCAATCTGCAGCTTGTCAACTCTCAATGATACGCCAAGCGGCAACTCTTCATGAAGTAATGGAGGCCTAAGATATTTCCGAAATAGTAACACAGATCTTACTCTCTTCGATACATGATGTGTAACATGGCATTGAACCAGTAGTTGCAGACAGATACAACACGCCGGCCTGAACTGTCTTCTCGCCAGTGTCTGTGTCTCATTTCAATAACTTCCAACACTCTGGTCGAGTGGCAAAGGCTACTCCGATATGTCCAATTCATCAAATCACAGGACAGAATTTAGTCAGTGTGAATACTATATGCGAAACTGGAAGAGGGATCGAAATCAATGTTTCCCAGTGGAGAACAGGCGGAGATGTAACCGGCAACAGCGACAAAAATTTTTTCGAAAGAGCGTCGTCAAAGTCTTCGGTCAGTACCAGAGTCAAACAGCTTCTTTGATGATCAAACACCGCCCTTAGAAAGTTTGGAGTGGCACACATGAACTTCGCCCAACCCTAGGCCCGTGTGAATGGACCTCAAAACGTCAAGTCCGTATGCAGTGCAGGTATCGTGAAGCCTCGCGCACTAGTATAAAAAACCAGAAAACATGAGGAAAACCCTGCTGAAGATGACGGGATGTCTGAAGACTGTTCTTCAGCTCCACTAAGCGAGATTTATTTTCATAAGCTGTGTTTTTCGGATGCCCGTGAAGACATTTAAGTTACGAACTACAACCACAAACAGATAACCTCACTCACCTATTCAGCTCACATGTGAGCTAAATGACACCTAGGGAGAAGTATGTAGTTTCCTAACGTAACGGACAAAAGGCGATGCAGAAAGAAGGGAACAGCCATTTTGAGGCGATGCAACATTGCGGGACATGGTTCAGAGATACTCTGTTTATCACTTCGTAAGAATCGGGGAGGGAAACCTGCTGTATTCCAATCTGACCAACGACGCTACTTCGGGAACAAATGACGACGCCACCCGCTCGCTTGCCATCCCTTCTCGAACTCTTCTTCGGAAAAACGACGAAGAGCCCAATTCCTTGCTCGCTTCCTGATCGCCAAATCCTCACTTGGACTCAAGGTCAGAGCGGTATGAAGTGCTTCGGCGAAAGTCCCTGGTGAGTCTGCGTGATATCCTGCAAATTAGAGGGAAATCATATCATTATTATCCACTATGCGGCGGGATCAAAATAGACTGTCACCTGTGGGTTCATCATTGACTGGAACAACAATGTCCCTGAGAGGCCCACCAGATGCATGCACAACTGGAATTACACCGGCTGACTAATAAGGATTAGACAGCGGGGCGATCAGGAAGACACAAGCACCCACCATGTATTCCACCACGTTGATTCCAAAATGCTCGTCCACCATCGTGTTCATCCCGATACTGGCTCTGGACAACAAATCAAGCATCTCGGCATATGATGCGTTGACAATGAATTGTACACGGTCCTAGGAGGAGATAAACACGGAGTTTTGTACAAAGATCGCTTGTTAGCCCCAAGGTACAACGTACCTCGATCTGCAGATCTTTTGCCATTTGGCACAATTCCTTAACCCGTTCTGCATCCTCAGTATTCCTACTACCCCCTAACAACACCATCCTCGTGTTCGTTGCGTGGTCTGGATACATTTCAAGAAGACGGCGAAATGCCCGCAGCTGAGCAGAGTGATCCTTTTCTGGTCTAATGACGGACACCCGTTGAGCCGCTTCTTGGAACTATCGACTTGTAAGGGAAACAGACCTGAATTGGGCGACGCTCATGATGATCGACTCCCGACCTTGCAAAGCGAATTTCGCCATTGCGCGAGTGTCACATGGGGGATATACGATCTCGGCACAGCGAAGGCCCGCGTTTGGGGAGCGTAAGAATAAAAGAGGAGGGATGGCGGAGAAAGCATCAAGGAGTGGGTCAGAGTGATGGAGTATCGCATCGACGTGATCTTTCGTCCACGAGGAGTTGACCATAAGAAAGCGGGCAATTCGGAGAGACCGCGCATAGTAGTACATGAAGATACGGTAATAACTGTCACAAGAATAAGTATGTCTGTCTGTCTATAACAAAATAGAGTGGACTGACAAAAGCTTTGCCTTACTCAAAATGGCCGATGACGAGACGGTCTCGGTATTAGTGTGCCATCTCTTGCGCGATCTTACTCGCTCCAACATATCTGTGCTGATGGTTGGATAGTGGACATAGGCACCGACAGAAATGCCGCCTAGAAAATTTACGACGCGGAACGAGAAAGCATAGCCCATAGTATCTGGTGATCTTACATGAGCTAAATAAAGTAAGCCGAATAACTTGTGTCGTACCTATGAAGAGGTCTGGAATCAACTTGGACATGGCTTCCCATGCCAGATACATGGACCCTAGACTTTGGCCTAGAATCGTGAAACGTGGCCATGTCTTGTCTTCCACCAACCAGCGTGAGTTGAGAAAAATAAAATGGAGTCTGGACGGGTCCAGAGCTATGTCAAAACGAGCCTATTGCGAAATTGAACAGCTTGTCATGTGCAAGGTATGATTGGTTCGTCCTTACCGCGACTTTCTTCAGAATTTCGGACTTCGAAGCATCGGTGTCCCCACTATATACGACGCTCACGACGTCAGGTTCGGTGCGCTGTAAAGCGGCAATTGCAGTCCAAAGGACCCGCTCCCCTCCACCACCACCATTACTTACGTAGACTATGTAGAATCAGGACGTAGAGCCCGTGAATCGGCAACGACCCTCACCAGTATGGGTGGAAAAAGCCGAGGAGACGTGTGTTCCTGCTCGCGTCAGCGGACAATCCTAGCTGTGCAAGGGCAATTTGCTTGCGGTTGCGGTTGGTATAGCGTAATAAAAGAGAATATAGGACCAATGAGCACCATAAAGCGAGCCACGGAAGGATAATCACCGCCAACATGGTGGAGATGACGTGAGAGGCCAACGTTTGATTGATGAGCATGACCTCGGTTCTATTCCGACCCGTGACATGTCAACTCCGTTCATGATCTTCTGCGTTTGAGATCCGGGCTTGGCCTTGACAGTCTCCATTTCGTTTGTCTCGGGTTAAAAAACATGGCTTTGAGCGCTAAATGACATGGCAACCATCGTGGCTTTGACTTGAGGCCCATTCTCGGTCAAGCTTTCTCAACGCTCACTTGCTTACATGTAGGACCTGTATAAATATCTACCTGCGGCCAACCTGGTCCTCTCTCAGTAAACGAAGATCACCTATCATGGAGATTGTACGATTTCACTGCACATTCATCGTCGTCGTTCTGATCATCGTCGTCCAATCGAGCGATGGACGACCAGTCACAGACAAGATCGCCCTCCCTCTCGTAGAGGATACCACACCAACCAGCGTTGTGCTGACTTCCGTAGTCACCCACATTGGCCATTCAAAGGCTGCCACTTTTTTGTCTGGTCTCGACCCCAGCGGCACAGTCAATTCCGCTCCATCGTCCAAGCAATCGGATAATGAAACAACAGTAGCTATCTCGACAGTTGTAGGCATTGTCGTTTTTCTATGTACGTCTTCTATGTTGCTGGCAATCTCGTGCCTTACGGACATAACGGACATCAGTGTTGTTCATTGTCGTCCAGTCCCTCCTATGTTCCGTCGCTTGCCGCAAAGTCGACATTTTCACCACCATGAAGTGCGGCGTGCGTCATCAATCCCTCATATCTACGCCGCAACATATCGCTCGCGATCGTGTGCCACGATCATCTCTACGCAGCGCCAGTCCTGTTTCTGACATTTCCGACGCCTCAACATTGTGTGCGATTCCCTTAAAGGAGATTTGCCAACCTGCTCCTGCCCATGTGGACATGTCACCAGTTCATCATCAATAGAGATTGACACTGGTTAGTGAGATGCCCACATCTCTCCCTGAGTTTGGCTTTTTTGACGCCGACGTATAGGTATCATCTGGTTCTTTCTACATTCTCTTCGACGTTGTTCACCTGTTGTATACACTTCTTCGTTCTGCTTTCTTGCTATTTCTGCTAACTGATTCACGATGCTACGATCGATGTGATGGAAATTTCTATCGTCGTACATAAAGATCACACATAGCATGATCATCAACTGATTCTAAAGTCCTTTCCGGTTCCGATAAAATTGTCAATATAGTCTAGCCCAAATCTCTAAAGCCAAATAAGCCTTGTTTGACACTTGGGTATACGTATGCGCACGTTTGATATTACAAGAATAGATTCTCTGTCAGGGTCGGTCAAGACGTTTCAGAATCGGACAAATCTTGACCAGCTGGTTCGCCGGACGTTTCGAAGAGCCGGCCAGGGACTTATAAGTTGGCACGTACATGATTGGCGTACCAAGGAACATCGAAGGGAACATATTCTAGGGTCGTCAGTGATCGTCCCGCAAGTGGCAATTCTGTTCTTGACAAGAGGCTTAATCAATACTCAAGCAAGGTACCAACCAGCGCAAAGGTAAGTAAGCAAAACAGTTCAAATGTTCGATCGATGTATTGTTCCTTCCACCCGGTTCTCGGGTGTTCCCAGCTGGTCCCCAGGCATGATCGACGGACGTAGGGGTCGAATCGGCCCGTTCGGTAAGAACAACCGTTTTCAAATATGTCTTCAAATGTTTCGTCGAGTTCGTTCGGATTGTCTGCCTTTCGAAGGTGATCGAGGATCACTGCCTCACTGCCCGCGTGCGGTTCATACGCAAGTATGTCCGCGGAGACAAAATTGCTCGCGCAAATGGATTCGCCAGCCAAGTTCCTGGGATTCGATGCTTATACCGTTTGGCCGACAGGATTAAGTTGTCATTCGGAGCTTTTTTTCCATTTTGACAATGAGTCTCGGGCTAGGCATCATGCAGGGTCCAGTGCAGAGATCGGGTGAATGGCTGTTGTGTCACGGCCAGCAAAGTATGCATTCCATTCTGCTCGACCAAGAAGCTGGCTGCGAGCTTCCGATTCCGGGAAGAAACAACGCGACACCAAAGACAAACAACATAAGAATCAGAACACGAGGATGCCTAGATGGGTTAAAAAGTCGGTCGAGTCGTCTGACACAGAAATAATGTCAGGCCTTGGAAACTCCCCACTAAACCTTGTCCGCAGAATAGGGAATTTGAGGAGAGATTCAAGTCATACAGTGTGCCAATGATATGCTTCTTGAGACCAGGATCGTGAAGTACGAGATAACAATCGCTAATCGTGAAGATAGCTCAGATAATTTACTGATATAATTTGCTCACCCGGCTAGACCGATCGTTAAGTATAGCTCAATTGAGCCTCGCGACATGGTCTTACAAAAAGTAGCCCTTTATGAGTTGGAACCCCTTATTTCATCGTCGTTGAGGCCAAATCCGAACCCGCGCTTCCATAACGTGTCTTTTTGCACCCTTGAACGTCCATCCCCTTCCCCCTAAAAGTGGATTATCCACTAAACACAAAAATGAAACGTGACTATCTGTAGCGGTTCGGTCCCCGCTATGGAAATGACTGGCAGGATCAGAGCGTGGTTCACTCTGCATAACGGGTCACAGTATTGTAACGAGGTTTGTTCTAATGGGACAGGTAGTCCGACTGGTTCGTTGAGTGCAATTCCGACATGTTCCATTTTAGGCAAAACGTTACACTATCGTGACTGTGTGACGACCTATGTGGGGAATACTTCTCTTCCGTCTCTGCTCACGCACTGCCTAGACACCTTGCAAACTACATTTCCTTTCAAACTGGGGTGTACATGTGAACGATTTGTCCACGCTTTTATCGCACTAGACTGATCGCCGACTTTTCTTCGGACTCTGATGACTGGAAGATTATCTTTGGGTGCATCTTTCAATGCATGCGACTGCGCATTCTGGACAGCTTCGTTACGAGATTCCAGATTTGCTCAGTGAAAATGCCTGTCGCGATGGTCCACAAGTTATTTGCTTCGGGATCTCCCAGGCAGACCCAATCAATGTTTAAATTCAAGTACACGCTCCGAACTTTCCTCCCCCCAACCATGACTATAGGATCATTCGTCTTTCTCTTCATCTGCATATTATCAGTAGCTTCCGTGGTCTCCTCTGGTGACGTCGAGACCAGCGTTCCTATTCTGGTCGTGGCCTTGTCGTTGGCTCACTTCTCCGTCAATGGACACCCCGTCCCTCTCACCACCCTGATACTCCTTGGCAGATTTGACTCCATCGACGCCTTACCGCTTACCGTTTCCCCGCTGGTGGAAGTGGTAACGTCAAACGTCGTCGTGTCCAGGTCAAGTCTCTCCATGCGATATGGTTCCGTGGCCACAGAACAAACCAATATGACGAGCACGGACAGCGAACCTATCCAATCTACGATGGGGTTGGACGATCACAGGACAACATCCCACGGGTCGCTCTCGCCTCACACCATTTTCGCCATCGTATTCTCTGTTGGTAAGTCACTTCACCCCGTGACCATATCCTCTTCATATCACCTCATCACTCTTCGTAGTTGTTTTCCTCACAACGTTTGGACTTCTGTATTGGTGGTGTGAATGTTACCAATCACGGCCTAGCCGACCAGCCATCGCCAACCACCTTCGTGTATTTTTTTTCCAAACCGGCTCTACACCTTCCACAACGCCTTTATCGGGGGTGGCCGTATAGACTCGCCATTCGTCGTCTTTGCTTCATGTCTTTTTTTCTTACTCGTGCGTTTCACATTGTATTCAGAACTTTCTCGGCTGATATACTTCCTCAGCTTCACTGCCACTTGAACGTAGGATATCTCCAATACTTCATTTCGTCTTCACTTATACCTCACACATACTATCCTACTACTCATTGATTTCTGACTGTTTGTCAAACGTAGTTCCATTTAGAGTCTTGACAGTGAAATATAATGATACCTTATAATGATAATGGAGGAAAGCTCCGAATGACTCCAAAAAACATATCTAAAGATTGTGGTGGCGCTCGCGTAGAGAGAGGGAAATCAAGCTTCTGAGTCAGTACGTTCTGACAGCCTTCCGAATGGCGTGAATGATTTGTATCGTAGTAGCTCGGTTCCCGCTCTCTCGAATGACAGGCAGAGCCTAGTCCGCAGTAAACTCCTGTCGAGTGTTTGACTTGCTGAAGCGGAGATAAGATTGGCTGTATGAGTCACAACTTTTGGGATACGCTCGATCGGCATTGTTCCGGCACAACAGTACATCGACCGTTCTGTTACTTGTTGCGGCAGGATCTTATTCAGAAGTTATAGTACCGACTACAGAAGTCCGTTTGGTGATAAGTATCGTCGATGTTCTACTATTAATGACTCACGAAACTCCCAACCGATGATAGTAATACTGGATGATGGTCGACTCCCGACCTTGAAAAGCAAAGTTCGCCATAGCGCGCGTGTCACATGGGGGACACATGGTCTCGGTACAGGCAAGGCCCGCGTTTGGAGAGCGTAAGAGGAAAAGAGAGGGGATGGCGGAGAAAGCGTCAAGGAGTGGGTCAGAGTGATAGAGTATTGCATCGATGTGATATTTTGTCCACGAGGAGTTGAACATAGGGAAACTATGTAGAATCAGGACGTAGAGCCCATAAATCAGCAATCACCCTCACCAGTATCGCTGGAGCCGAGGAGACATGTGTTCCTCGCGTCAGCCGACAATCCTAGCTGTGCAAAGGCAGTGTTTGCTTGCACTCATTTGGTATAGCATAAGAAAAGAGAAAATATGACCAATGAGAACCATATCGCGAACCACGGAAGGAAAATCACTGCCAACATGCCGACGAGGAAGTGTATGATACTGACGTCCCTGGATGGAAGAGGATGACGTGATTGGCTAGGCGTTCGGCTACGTTTTCGCTTGTTTCATGACAATAGACCCTTTCGCCTACCCTGATGAATTGATCTATGTATAAGGCAGTAAGTATCTAATTATACAACATACAAGATGGACCTAACAAACCGGCCAAATGTACTCGGATGTTCGTTTTCAACTGCATCTTGGGATAACAGGCGTGACATCAGATAAACAGCTAAACAAGGGTAGACAGGGATAAGTCGAAGGGTCTATCGTTAGCTGTAATCCTCAACCTCGTCGTTGACTCTAGATCTTCCATTCAAAGCGTGACAGCAATTCTGTTTATCTGTGCTAGCCGTCACCTTGACAGTCTCGATTTAACCCACCTTGTGTTCGAACCGTGACCCAAGCCATTCTTGTTTCAAGCTTTCTAACACTCACTTACGCACATTGTAGTACATGATCTACCTACGACCAACCTACACCATGGAGATTTTACGGAGATTTTACGATTTCACTGCACATTCATCATCGTCACGATCATCGCCGTCCAGGTCCAGTCACAGACAAGATTGCTCTCCCTCTCGTTGAGGCTGCCTCATCAACCAGCGTTGTGCTGACTTTTGCAGTCATCCACAATTAGCCATCTAAGCACTGCCACTTTTCTGTCTGGACTCGACCCCAGTGGCCCAGTCACTTGCGTTCCATTGTCCAAGCGGTCAGATAGTGAACTATCTCTACTGTTGCAGACATTATGGTTATTCTATGTACGTCCTCTATGTTGCTGGTGATCTCGTGCCTTATGGGTGTAACGGACATTAGTGATATTCATTGTAATCCAGGCCTTCCTGTGTTCCGTTGCTTGTTGCAAAGTCAACATATTCGCCATCATAGATTGCGGCGTACGTCACCAATATCTTATCTCTACGCTGCACCATACCGCTCGCGATCGTGTGCCACGATCATCCCTACGCAGCGTCACTCCTGTTTCTGACATTTACGACACCTCAACCTTGTGTGCCGTAAAGGATCCCTGCCAACCTACTCCTGCCCATGTGAACATGTAACCAGTTCATTATTAGAAGAGATCGACAGTATGATGTCCACATCTCTCCCTGGGTTTGGCTTTTTGACACCAACGTACAGTTCACTTATGCCCATGGACCATCTGGTTCTTTCTACACTGCTTCCCTCACTCTTTGAGATTGTTCCTGGTTGTATAAGCTTTTTCATCCTGCTTTGTCGCTATCTTTCCTGGCTGATTCACGATGCTGCAACCGATGTGATGGAAATTTTGATCATCGTACATACATAGACGCCTCACAATCATCAACTGATCCTAGTCATTAAGTCCTTTCTGGTTCCAATAAAAGTCAGTTATGGATATAGTCTCGCTCAAATCTCTTAAGCCAAATAAGCCTTGGTTTACGCTTGAATATATGTATGTGCACGTTTGATACGCGGATAGATCCTGTTTTTAAATCTGTCAAGGGTCAAGATGTTTCAGAATCAGCTGGCTCGCCGGACGTTTTGAAAAGCCGGCCTGTAAGTTGGGACGTACTTATGTACATGATTAACGTTTACCTGGCTAAGGTACATCGAAGAGGGTTGTTGTCGGTAATCGTCCCGCAAGTGACGAAATTCTTTTCCATCTCGACAAGAGGCTTATTTGGTGCCCAATTGCAAGCAAGGTGGAAAGGTAAATAAGCAAACCAGTTCAAATCTATTTGGTCGGTGCATTGCGGATGTTTCCGCCCAGAGCAGGCATGATCCGACGGACGTAAGTGGGTATAACCGTTTTCAAATATGTCTTCATATGCTTCATTTGATATTGTGTGGATTGTCTGCTTCTCGATCGACGATTACGGTGTTCGCTGCCCGCGTGTGGTATAGTGGAAAACACTAAGAACCGACCTCTTGGCACTCCTAAATCAGGAATTGTTATACTACTCTAAAAAAAAAAGCTCAAAGTCCGAAAACCATCGGAATCGACTCAGATTTATGAGAGCTTTCAGGTGAACACAACTATCTCTTGATATTCTAAGGTTTAAGACAATTCGATACCCTAAAACTGGATTTTGAACCCTGCAGGGTCCTGATGACCCTTAATTTCCATATTTAGTATATCTAATCAACTGATAAGAGAAAGGTAAATCGTCGAAAAGATACATAAGAATGTGCTAATAGAGTATCCTGAGCCAAACCCTGAGTCCCCATTGGCTCTTTGTCGTTTTGCCTGTGCTGCGCGCTTTGTAGGCCTTGTCATATGTGATTTTTGCCTCAGTATAATTGTTTTTTTTTCCCTCGAAACTGGATTCCGAGTCACGTGACAGGGGAAATTTCGGTTTTTTCATTTTTACGCATATTTTGCCCATGTTCCTTCCTAATTTTTTTTATTCGGACTCAAAACTCAAAAATGATCGCTGCCCTGACAGGCCGCTTTTATCCGTTGTCCACTGTATGTATACCCAGTATAACATACAATTTGAAATCACGAAATCCTTGGTTTGTCTTCCAAGTGGACCACTGACTGCGGCAACAAGAACCGTGAAATGGAGTTTGTGAGCCGAGCTCGAAGTTATATCGAGGTCTGGGCCGAGTGTGAAGAATAAGCGCAAGCGATTCATCTGGATGAGTACTAGAGTAAATGGATTGGTTGCTCGTTGTCCGGCCGAGATCACAAGGATCCACACACGTTTCCAGACCTGAGGCAAGGAGATCTGAGCTATCACCTCAGATGCTGGTCAGATAATCAACGAGCGCAAACGCACCAATTATATACGTAGTCGCACTCGTCGCGTCAACTCTAACAACAAAAAGTCCGTGTATTTCAAGTAAGACGGTACCAGACCATGGTAAATAAGTTAGGAAAGAGGAAAAGACTAATCGTACACAACGGAGTACGAGAGATATGAGTCACTATATAGACGTGAGTCCGTCGTCCCACTGCTGTCGCACCTTACCCATTGCCGCGTCCAAGCGAGTCCTAAGGGTGGACCATAGGTCCCGTATTCTCGCCTCTGTCCCATCTGGAAAGAACTTCACCTCGGATTCCATCATGAGTTCCTTGTCGAGCGCGACGCGGTGACGTTGAGACATTGAGCGCCACATACTTTCTCCATCAACCTGAAGATCATGGGGAAGCTATGTTGCATGAGATCATGAGCGGCCGGAATTGACAGGTTGGACAGGAGTGTACTTCTTTGTAAAGCAACTGCGTCTCACGCATCGCATCATGTAATGATACCAAAGAGTCTGGACCAGAATAAAAATGATATACCCAGGATATACAGACATCACTCACCGTAATTGTAAATAATGAAACAAGGTTCAATATCTCCTCTTGACACACCTATGATGGAAGGGATGCTGACCAAAGACCATCTGATGAGGCCACGCTACACAATCAGTCTCTGGGAAGAATGACAGATGCTGGTGAACCGTACAAACAACGGTAATAACCCATGAGGAATTTTTCAAAGAACTAAAGATGAAATAATGTTGAGATTTGGCAAATGACCTAGAATCTCACGTCAAAATGAAACTGACTGACATTTTTGTTGCGCGTCTTTCCCGTCCCCTTATTTTTACCGAAGTCCTGTCTGATCACATACCGTCCTTGATACGGCAACGACAGGTAATATGATTCTGAAAATGAGTCGTATTGCAGCTCTCGGGCACCGTGTATGAAGTATGTTTCTGCCTCGTACGGTTCGATCTTCAAGGATAACGTTCGGGAGGTGTGGTCAGGTACATCAAATGAGAAGTTATTTTTAAGACTGACTACACGAAGCATGGTGGGATGCGGAGTCGAACATTCTTCCTCTTGAGTTGCTGGATATTCTACAGGAGCTGTATATGTTGATGAAAGGTTCGTATGGAATATATGGGGGTATAGAAGCCGTACGTGACATTACAAAGTTTTTGGTGGATGGGATTCTGGTCAATCGAAGTAATCTGAACCAATTGTGAATGGTATCAACTAAGAGTAACACTAATGTTCATTGGCTACAATTTTCTCACCGGTAGGATGTGCCGTTAACTCCTTGTTCAGTTTTACAAGTCACTCGGGCGAAAGAGCAGTCGTTGCACGGTAAAAAAAACCTGTCTTCCAGGTTGAGATAGGAGTTGGGGCTCGCGATGAACTCGCATCAGCAAGTTCCATTCGCCGACCAGAGACTGTGGGCGTGACGTACCTTATCTATACATCCTGTCTACTGGAGCATGTTGAGAGAACTTAAAGATAGAGCGTCACGAGACGAAAAAGGCTGTGTTTTACACCTACTTACTTATTCAAGGGCCGTGTCGAGCTGGATTATTCTGGGTGAACTTCCAGATCTTCCATTTCCCTTCCGTCAGCTTCTGTCAGGTATCTAGATCGATTGAAGAAGCCAAGAAAACAATCATCAATTGTAAAAATAGACGGTGGAAAACATATCTAATAAGATCTAGTTTGGTAGAAGTACAACAACTGTATACATCATGTATCTCTAAGGATGATGAGGATGTTAATAGATACAATTTCTATGGAGCCGTCCAATGGAAGCAGCGGAAGCCGTGTATGAGCAGTGTGACAGTCAATGATGACAGGGACGTTGCATACGAGAAATAGAGTCGGAGATAGAGGGAAACCCCAGTGATGCGAAAAGACGGCCTGTCAGAAAGTGGTGTGCATATATAGACACAATGTATAGATGATGGATGCTATTTCCTGAGAATGCGCTCCATGCGCTCCAAGATTTCGTCAACGCCACGGATAAGTACTGTGACACGACGAGGGAAGATGACAGGCGGTGCTTGTGGGTTTGCATAGTTTTGTTCAAGGAGAGCACGTTCAAGTGCAATGGGTAGACTGAGGGTGATGCGGGTGAGTTGAATTGTCAGTCGCGAACGGCCCATGATGTCAAAGTAGGAGAGCTGTCGGAATGCATGCTGAACTTCGAGGAGGCGCGTGAGTTCTGCGTGGAGGGCATATATGCAGGTGCGGCATGCTAGATGGAATTAAACAAAGGCGGAGGAAAGATGGGGATGCAGCTTACTAAGAGCACGTTCTCGAATAGCTTCGAGGGTTGAGAGAACAGAGTTGATACCATCGTCTCCCAGCTTGATTGAAGGATTTATGTCGTTGATTGCTTCTGTGTATCAATATCCTTGAGTGAAAAGGCAATATGAAGAACAATCGGGCGTACTTAGCAAGCTCCGTATCACTTCCAGATCTCCGTCAAGAAAATCATTGAACACTCCTACAATGACACCTCGGAAAGTCTCCTCGGCATGATTCGGAGGACGTGCTGCGAAGACATCAAAGTTCACAGACGACGACCGGCTATCGTACAGCCTTCGTGACGAAGGTTTGCTCAAGACATCATATGCCACTGCGACTTTTTGAAATGCATACGTCGCATCCGGATTATCCGGAAACTTACTATATCATAAGCGTGAAACAAGGCATGATAAGGTCAGACATGTTGATAAGTGGTCGAGGACGCACTCTGGGTGACATGCACGACTACGGGATAGGTACGCACGACGCAGAGTCATGCGGTCAAGATGCGGGACCTTTGCAACACCGAGGATGTCATAAAGATCGTTGATTTCGAGAATTTGTTGTACTACTTTGGCTTTTTCGGGGTCGGATGTAGAGTTTCTAGGTGGCGCCGAGGGAGGTAGAGCGGTAGTGGATGAGCCTGAGGGCTCGGCCACCCAAGTTAAATATTTACGTTCATATGATTCGATGTCGGCATCCTCCTCCTCGTCTATGGGAAGGTGGAAATAAGTACTGGCTGTAGGGTGCAAAGGGTTGAGAAATATGTCCAAACTTGTCCAGAACGATGCGAACCGTACCGGTGGAGAGAGCGTAAGAGAACATCGTCTGGGACGACTAGGAGAGTTTGGGTGTACCAGTACAAGCCGCTTGAGAAATTTCACGACAGCCTTCAACCCTTCATGTTCGCGATAAGAGTACATGTGATAAAAAGGGCTAGTGACGTTCCATATTCGGTGTCTAACACGTGCGATTAGGGTCTTGTCCACGTGATCTTCGACCGACGCGCCTACGCCAACTCCGCGTCGAGCGCCGCGCTGAACGTGCGTATCGCACGTCTCACCTCCCCACGTTCGCCCATTACCGTAAGCCATATTGTACCTTGTGGCTCGCCCTCCTTCATCGCAGTCAAGTCGTACCGGCCGAATGCCCAATTAAGTATCTGTACCCCTTCCTCCCTCAACTTGACAAAACCTTTGACACGCCAGACCGTCTCTTTCGAGAGGAGCCCAAGCGCTCTGACTAAGTCTGCTTTGACAATCCCGTCTTCTATTGTGCAAGATGGTTGTTTTATCTTCTCCACACAATTGTGGCAGTGGTCATGGTTGAGATTGTGGCTCTTTGAAGAACCTCGACATATCGTGACTGTCTCCACTTCGTCATTATGTGAGGGTGTCGCCTCGGAACCCAAGTTACTCTTCTTGTCTAAAAAGAGGCGCGTTTCTAATCCAAATATAAGATTAGGATCTACACCGTTCCTGCCATTGCAGCGGATTTTCGGGGTGCTGTCGTTAAGAGTATTCAGATGATCGACAACAAAGTCTAATGCACGCTCAGATACGTGTTCCCATTTGTTCTACGTCGAGATAAAAGCTGTCAGTAGGAGAGGCTTATGAAAGATGATAGGCGGCCTACGATAAGTATGATATCCGTGTAACTAGATTGCATCTTCGCGGTGGGTGAAGTATCCTCGTATCCAGCAAAATTCTCCGCGTCGACAACAGTGACAATTGCATCTAATTTGAAATCACCCTGCGTCTCGCGCTCTAATTCGCGAATTTGGAAAGCCAAAGTAGCTGGAAACGCTGATCCCCTGATCCAAAAGTCGAACCCAAGAAGTAAGGGGGGATAAAACGACATACGAGCATTCTATAATGATACGATCTGGCCTAAATTTGTCTGGAATGGAGGGGTCAAATAGACCGTCAAGCGCACAAGATCAGATACACCTTTACCTCTAATTTCTAAAAGTGCCGTTTGCATCTGTCCAACTAGGACACAGCACCTGCGCCGCAGGCATCATGATCCGTGGGCCGTCTACATTCTATGAACATAGGACTTACATACATCCATTAAGAATCTCACTGACCGCGGTAAGGCTTGATTGTTCTGCAAGCTTGCTATCAACTGTATGAAGCACAGATCTCGGTCAACGAAGACTTGCCAATGGGTCAACTCAGTCCGTACCTGCAATATCTCCGAATTCATTCTTCAGCAGCACGACCTTGTAGTCTCTCGGCAGTTGGGGGAGAAGAGAAAGTATGACAGAGGTCTTTCCTGCACCCAAAAAGCCAGTAAATACAGTAATCGGTATTGATGACAGCGCAGCTGCAGTCATGTCGTTGGGGTTGCTGAGAAACTCGAGTTCGGCACTCCAAACTTTTCGATGACTCCGATCGGCTGACGTCATGCATCGTTGGCAGACACTTGACAGATAAGTACATATGCGTGAATTCACAAGAAAGTCGACGTGACACCCGTTGAGTCCTTTCCGCTCCTCACCAGTGCCTCCTTATGCCCCCTAGTTCCACCAAAGACCCCCATTTACGTTCTGTAAATAAACCTATAGTTTTAAATGCTTCATTCGTCGCGCGCATACACACGTGTTTGGCCTACACGGCCTTCGTTACCGCCCTGGTCATTGCGTGTCTCTGCCATTATAAAAAAGTCGTTAAAAATGGCGTCGCTGGGTATCCCGAAGAGTGGTTTCCGTCTGTTTCAGCTACGTGCGTGGCTCTCCTTCTATCGGACGCGACAGTTGCTGAGTGCTGCCGGGGTCCAGCATTGGAGACTGGTACCCTGAACGTAATATTTTTCAGATTCTCATTGCGTTGACTGCTGGTACGTTTTCTACGACGTTAGCATCAAAATTTCTCTTCACATAAATCAAGGACCGCGTTTTGGACTGGTGCTTATCCAGTATTACCTGCATCACCCGCGACAACCGGCTGTTTCAACCGTAGTGGTCATCTTTGGGCTCATTCGGACTCTATCGTGTGGAGGCTGGGTGTATATCACGTCGAGCGACGACCATGATGTGCATGATGTATTTATGATCACGTACATGGTGTGTAATTTACCTTGGATGCTTGGTGGTATTGCGTGCACTCCGTCTGGAACATCTTTCCGAACAAAAAGGTATGTTTCTTAGAACTCCCATAGAAACATCACTGATGCATCGTACATAGAATTGTTGTATCTTCTGCGTGAGTCTCAGGTCTGTCAAGGACGAACGTATCCTCTGAGGAACCACTCCCATTCCTCAACAGATTCTTTATAACAATTATTCCCCTCGTGTACTTCTTCATTCAACATAAGGTACATCGGATACCAGGAGGTGAGTCGCTTTGTGGTTCCAAAAAACGAAGAGTTCAGTTCCGGTAGCATATACCCACTATAGTTTCTTCGAGTGGGGACTTATCTTCTTTGACGTCTTGTACGATGCCATTACGGAGCAGGAATACAAGGAAGCTGAACTGCAGGTTTGTATTGAGATTTCTATCATTTTCATTGGTAGCTACATGTGTCTTCTCTCGCTGCACACAGATTACCCTGGGGCTGAAAGCTCCTTCGGCAAAAGCTATGCCTGAGAAAGCGTATGTCCGTTGATGATATTGCCATGTCCTCATCGCTCATGAAGCATCCAGATCTTCAGAATCCGCTACCTTCAATGGGGCCGTTTTAGGAACAATTGCTCCACCAAAAGCAAAGGACGCTAAGAGCAACCAAATATCCTCGAGTACTTCGATCTTTCCGGACTTCAGACCATTCGCAAGCTTTCTTTCTGATGTATATTTGTGTACGTCTCTGTCATGATCTTCTGGTCTACAATCCCAAACGTAATTTTATAGCATATATCTTCACGTCGATCTTTACTTCCCTCATACCAACGCTCTTTTACTTCTCCGTCTGGGAACTTGGGCTTGCAGGACATGAGCTCGCGCTCCTTTCGACTCTCTCACCTGTGCTTTTGGGCATTGGTCCCCTGCTGAGATGGGCAAAGTCTCGACATGGTCAGACGACTCTGCATTTGATGGGGTGTCTGGGTCTCTTGGCGTTCGTACTGGATAGTCCTGTGTTGAGGCTTGCTGCAGTAGCTCCGGCGACAGCGATGGTTGTATTGAGGCAGGTTGCGAAGTGGTGTTCGGATGAAGGTGGAGAGTGGCTGAGTAAGCTCGTTCTTTTCTTATTCTTCGCTTCAGTCTAAAGATACTGGATGTACAGTCATGGGCTTGGGCTGGCTGATGTCTTCTCTTTCAAAACATCTCAATCATTCTAACAATCCTTGTAGGTCGTCCCATGCTTTTCCGGGTGAATTACTGATGTTGTTGTTCCAGTGTGGCCCTTCGTTGATAGAAAGAATAATCTATACAATTCAGTTGGTTTCGCCCTTACTCTCGCTGCAATCTATGAAACCCATACCCGTCCAACTGTCATCTCGTCTGCACCTGCAAAGAAAGAAGTAAAAATCTCGACGCCTTCTGGTGCAAGTTGGTTCACAGCCGCATTGCCCCTTGGAAGCTTCCTTTTTACCGTCCACAGCCTTATTGCCGACCCCAGCACGCTGATTGCCTGGTCATGGACCGGTTATCAAAATGGTTCTCCAAAGGGCCCAGTTCCACACCTCCATGGCGCTTTGACATTGGTCGTCCAATGTGCAGGTCTTCTTATACCCATGCTCCTTGTTCCTTTGAATGCCTTCGACCTTCTGATGCATCCTGCTTGGTTCGCTTTCGGTGCACTGAACGCGTACATCATGTATGCGTATAGGAATTGGACGGGTTATTTAGGTGGACTAGGGCTTGCACTGTTCTTGATGTCAATCACACCTGTAGTGCTGCGCCGTGCAGTGCAGACGAGTGAGGGAGGTACAGTCAAGGTATTTGGAGTGGCGATGGGGGTATATTGTCTGCTGAACCTGGCGAGTATATTCACTGTTGCGTATGCGTTCGTGCCTGGGGGTGTATATTTCAGGGAAAGAACGGATTGGTGAGTGCTTGGTTTATCATTGGTGTGTTAACAATGTTGCTGAATTCGCTGGTACCTCTTGTTCTACATCGTAGCGTCCTTGTTGCTCAAATGGCATGCCTTGCGCTCGCCTTCCGATGGTCACAGGTTGGCTATCCTCAATCCTTGCGAGTGGATGTGTATCCAAGAAATATGATGTCGTCATACAGCAAGGCATTGATTGCTGTTATATCCACACTTTCCGTGCTGGGGACACTGTATCGGTGGCCGAGTTCGCCTCCGCAGCCGTGGAAACCTGGTCCGAGGATTTTCAATGCTGGGATTTGGACGGTGCATTTTGGTATCGACAATGGGGGACGCGATAGTCAACAGGGCATCACTAATTTGATCAGGTGCGTCAAGAGTTTGAGGATATAATTACACACTAATGTCGACGGAATCAGGGATATGCAACTCGATGTGGTAGGCCTTCTAGAGACTGATCTGCATGTGAGGACCAGTTTACCTCCGTGCCTGGTATTGTTGTGCTGAATTGTATCAGAGGACGTCGTTTGGACATCGTGATTTGTAAGGAAACCTACGACATGTCCTAAAGACTGCTACTGATCGTGGACACCCGCACAGAACCCGAGTTGCGATCGAACAATTAGGATATGTGAGTGATTTTTAGACTATATCAACTCGTCCAAATGTTTACTCTTGAATTGCTAGTACGTCGATATCGGGCCAGGGCCAAATTCGCATACTTGGGGTGCGGCTTTGCTCTCTAAGGTGGTTCTGACCTTAGATGCGTCGCCATGCTTACTGATAATACTTTAGTTCCCTATAATCAACTCTACGCATCACTTGCTTCCATCACCGCACGGCGAGCTGGCTCCAGCTATCGAAGCAGTTTTGGATATCTACGGGACTGAGGTAACGGTTGTTGTGGCGCACAATGGGCAAGGTACGGTCCAGATGCCGTATAGTTTCAGACAGAACTCAAAAGACAGTAAAGAGGAGGACCCGCTTGATCGTGAACTTCAAAGCAGGGAACTAGCACGTATCATGGCAACTTCACACCCACGACCAGTGGTATTCCTTGGTTATGTTGTGACAAAGCCACATGCACAAAGACGTACGTTGACGATTCCCCTGAATTCCTGTTCCTCAATCTTCGTCACCTAGCGGCGCCGTATTATATCCTTGTCGAAGATGGCCAGGTGCATGATATTGATGAAGAGGACGAAGATCGCTGGTGTGAATACATAATGTATCGCGGGCTATATCGAACCTCCTACGCGCGCATCTCTCGTGGTAGTATAACCGATACAGAACTCCAGATTGGGCAGTTTGCCTTGCCTAAACACGGCACTAAAGTAACAAATGAGACGCGTACGGCACGATACCTCCGATCTCACAAAGAAATACTTCCGGAGCATCATGTCAGTGCCACTTCACCCATTGCCATCAGATGAGTTGCAGAATTCACACGTTGTCTTTCGTAGTGGTTCCCGATGGAGTACTATGGAAATGAGATCCAAGGAGGGGTCAACGGCCACTTCTACCATGTCTTTGGGACAGTAAGTCCTGAGAATATCGTATGCGAAGGTTGTATTCATTGAATTTCCTGCAGCCGTTGTATTACAACTTCCCTGAAAATGCTGTGGTGTAGTTGATTTCGTGTTTATACCCTGTATCTCGTCACTGCGAAAACAATATGAATCAGGGGCGAAGTTCGTCAACCTGAGGCTACTTGCTCTGACCTTCCGCTTGCACCGTAAGGATTTCGAAAGCAGGCATCGAGAAAATGCCAACACTCTGTTGTGGTAGATCGACGAGATGGAGAACTGATATCTGAGTACGCCCCGAAGGATTCTGTCGAGATATAATCAGAAAGAAGAGAAAAGGAACAAAGATCACTCTGCCCTCAGGACTTGATTGTGACTCCAATCATTTCCATCGATATCATGGATTTCACTAAACCGTATCAGAAAATGTACTACGTTCACTGAATAGCAGTTAATTCACTGCATAGTGCCTCAGTATCTGCTGAACGACGGTAAACATATTGACTATACCTGGACAGCAATCACTACACTTAACAGAAACTAAATAATAAGAACAGAACGACGAATGACTTGACTGCCTCATCTGCCGGATGAAACTGAGGATATAAATAGGCGAAGTCTGTCCCAGTTTGGATAGACGATTATGCATGACAAAGGCTACGTTCTGATGCAAGGCTTTACAAAGTACTCATTGAAGAATCTGGGTACTTGGTAACAAATCTAAAACAATCGCTAACGGCGCTATAGCCAAGTGGTTACGGCGACAGATTAGAAATCTGTTCCTCTTTGAGGGCGCAGGTTCAAATCCTGCTGGCGTCGCTCCGATTCAAAATGGAATCCTTTTGAAACTTCAGCAGGGGTTTCGTTCTCCTGCTGGTTCTTCGACCTGGCAATAGAGCCCGCAGTGGTATGGCATTGCTACGCGCATCAAGATTTTAAGTGGTACCAAATTCCAGGACAGGGACTTTTTGATTGACTACTAACAGGTCATTCCTGTTTTTACTCATATTTGCTTCTCCCCTCTTTTGTCACAACCTATAACTATCTAAACACTTTCAAGGACTTGCCTGCAGTTAACAGCTCATCTTGTCTATAGGCTCTTTGTGGTGCTAACAATTCATAGGAGAGGGCTTACCATTGGGTTGCTCAGCACCAGAACTACATAAAAGCTCATGGAAGAGAGATTTGCAGCCAGGTGCAGAGAATATTGTGATGATGATGTCATTGTGTTGAAAACCAAACCAAGACTTATGTGTATAGTTGACTACTTCACTGTACCTAAGTAGATAAAAAACTACATGAATAAAAAGTAAATCACTGTGTGTCTAAGTATATGTAAATAGTCACCCTCAGTCTTGTATAGTTATCTGAGGGTTCCAGCTAATAGGTTATCAATTTATATACAGTATGTGTGAGAGAACAAGGAAGAAATGATGGTCTTTGTCTTGGACAAAGCAAGGGTAGCAAGTCCAACACTTGGCAAAACAGGTTGGTCTTAGAGGCAGGCAGAATAAGGCATGTGGAGCATTGTCATAGTTAGGGATATATTATATGGACTGGCACGTCAGATTGAGGCTGGTACTGAACTTGTTGCCTTTGCTCATTGTGCCTGATAGGCTTGCATATGTCTGATGTTCTCTGCAATATCACACAGCACCTGTGCAAAAGAGCCAAGTTCGATTGCTGAGAGTCTCCACTTGAGGTGGGTCTCTGTCCTTCAGTTGAACTGGATACTCCCGCGTTGTGCATTGGAGTTTGACTGGACATGGGAAAGGATGAGGGTTCTGAATGTGTTTATGGCGCGGTGAGTGGAAGTAAATGCGCGTCCAGCCCTGAATGTCCCTATACTACCTTACATTAATTGACTTGTGAACCGCGAACAACTTCAGACCTTAGTAGGTTAACATTCGGTCTGAATTCAAAAATGACACGAACTAACACTGCAATTAATTTGCAACGCCTTGAGAGTCCCATGCCGGTAACATCGCGTCGTCAAATGACATGAGAGTAGTTCCAACGACATGGTAGTAATCACATTATTTGCAATGCGTTCCGAAACCATGAATCTAAAAGCAAGCATCGTGATGATGTTTGAGATAGAAATCGGTGCTACATTGCTGATTCCCGCTCACATTGCAAAGTTCCTATTTCAACGAATCAAGCATCAAAGGAGCATCCAGCTGACCTCCATTTAAAACCAATTCCTGACCACTTCTTGGAAATAACCCGGTATCTCGTGTCAGGTACATACATACATGAACTTGAGGATAGGTGTTTTGCTGTACGATTTCTCAATAGAATAGCAAGTCTCTCACCAAGTCGCAGAATCCCTTGACGCACACAAAAGTTTTTACACCCGAAGAGGTTCTGAACAGTACGGCTGTCAACAGCCATCACACCTACTAGTATGCCAATCTGAACTTGATGTACGCGGCCGTGAAAGTATATCGAACTTGCTCTGAGGTTAGACAAACTTTGCAAACCGCGCGAGTGGTACATGGATGGCATAGATGGTATACTTTGTGCGTCACTGAGCCGAGTAAGGAGGTAGGTTTACAGTCAGATGAGTCGAGGACTTGGAGAGAAAAAGGGCCAAACGACCGTCTCAACTGACTCATCGAACCTGTCGGATTCTCAAGCTTTGGGAGACAGCGAGGATGGAACGTTCCTACTGACTCTACGACAGCGTCGTGCGATCCGCTGCGCTACTGCTCACATTAGCGAGATGGTTTTTCACCTCACCATCAATTCGTCGGGTGTTTCCTTCGTTTTCTTCAACTTCGCTATCATCGTCATCATCATCGTCCTCCTGGCTATCCTCCTCTTCCTCTTCCTCTTCCTCGTCTTCCTCCCCGTCTTCCTCCCCGTCTTCCTCCCCGTCCTCCTCTTCCTCATCTGCACTTTCAGTGTCCTCATAGAACTTATCCAAGTCCTTGAACAATCCTTTCGACGATGACTCATTGTTCGGCTGGGAGCCAACAGGAGATGAACTGGCAGTGGGCGTAAGCACAATCGGCAACACTCCTTTGGTTCGCATCTGTGCATGTTGTTGTGCCGAAGAAAGCGCGACAGGTATAGGAAGGGGCTCAGGTTCATCCGCATCTCTCAGCGATGACTCGACGCCGTTTTCTAGCCAGTCTGGCAGCATTCCGTCGAGCCGCATTGATTTACCCGTCACCATGCTCAGCGTGCCTATTAGAGACGCATCGTCTCCTGGATGATTTGCTTTCAAGTAACAATGAAAAGGTAAGCATGAGTACTACATACCTGCATGGCTAAAATTGTCTTCCATGATGCCTGACTTGCCCTCGAAGAGCACGAGTTTGACCTGTTCTCGTCGGAGAACTACCCCGGACCGTTCACGTTCAATACCATTGATTGAAGACGCCGAGATGACACCGGCAAGAAGGGAGGAAACCATCCTTGCACGATCTCGCACGTCATAGTTCGCATCATAGCGCGCTAGGTTGAACACATATTGGCTAAGGAGTGTAAGAATCCGATCGTTCGGGCTGAGCACGAATAGCTTCGCAGCAAGAGTGATTATCTGGGTCTTTACCAACGGCGTCTATGTGAAGAAGACCATCAGATTTTTTCAGCGTCAAGAAAGAGAAGAGCAGACCTCTTGTGCAAACGTTTTCGCCATTTTTCGAAGAACATCTGGAGCCCAATCTGCCACACCTTCAGGACCCGGACCTTTATCTCCAGATGGAGCGTATTGCCCAACTAACCAGATTACGCAAGCCCGCGCTTGGGCGTGGCGAATGTCATCGATCTTCCGCGCGAGCTGAGCGATGATCTTAAGTGATGCTTGGGAGGTCCCAGGCAATTCCGAGTGAGTCGAAAGTTGCAGTTGAACGAGATGTTTGAGAACCAGAACAGCGCTACTGATAACCACATCTTTTCAAAATAACGCGGTAAGGCAAGTTGAGAAAGAGCGGAAAATTCAGTCTCACCTTGATTACTTTTGATCATGACGATGAGAGAGTTGAGGCATTGCTGTGTCGATTCCGGGATGAGACGAGCACATCGCCCTATTCCCTGGATAGAATCAGATACTACGAGATCGTCTGGGTCGTCTGCATAGTCCTGGTATCGAATCAGATGACGGAGCACAAGTATAAAAACATGCATACAACAAGTTCCCTGAGGATGGTTGGATGGTTGTCCACTGTCAGAATGGTAAGGAGAAGCTTGATCTTCTCTCGTTTCACTTGAAGGAGGTCATCAGAGCGCACCAGGAACCTTGCGAAGAACGGCGAGAACAAGTGCTGAACAACACAAGCCCCACATTAGCAATCAAGTATGGTAAGGTCGTACGACTTACAGGTGCTGAGCGGGCTATGACATTGATATACACCAAAACGACACGTTCGGCCTCAGTCGAGGAACTGAGCAACCGTAGGAGTGGATTCACAATTTTGGACAAATAATACGGAGGACTGGCATAGAAGAATATGCGCGTTACTGCTAACACAACCTGGCAGCGTAATGTTTCAGCAATGTTGTTGTATTAAAGATGTTGTTAGTTGGACAAACCGCCGGATTCCTGCTTTGGAACAGAGGCTCCACGGCATTCAGGAGTAGCTCTATATCCTTGTCAACTTCTTCTCCGTCAGCTTTAGAGATCGGTCTTGGCAACATCGTGCGTGCGTATCGAAGGAGCAAATTTGCCAAATCTACTTGTCCCCATTCGTCGACATCAACGATGATTTTGCACAGACGGCGGTAGTGTCGATGTAGGAGGTCGAGGCGGGTTGGGCAGACCGCTTCAAACGCCGCGGCGACGCTGCCAACAGAGAGTGGAGAACGATCATTGAGGAGGGTAGTAAGTACACCAATCAAGGATGGCAGATGTGAGTTGTCAAGCCTCCACAAATCATACATGTCAGACAAGGATAAATAGAAAAGGAAGGCAACACACTCAAAACATTTAGGAATGGCCAGAGCTGCGTTTTTCCTCACGTATGGGCTGATATCTGCTGCACATTTCTTAATAGCGAGTACGACGAGACTTCCAATCATTGGGACTTTTATTCCACTCAGTACACGCAATGCCATTGCACGGATGAGGGGATTGCTATCCGTGAGGTCCTTCTGAAATGTGTTGATTGAAAGCAGGGCGAGGTCCGGCTCGTGCTCTGCATATCGCAATAGATAGATATAGACGAGCTTGCGAATCTCCAGATTGTGCGACGCGACGTTCTTGACCACTTGAGCGAAGTATTCGGACACGTTTCGGCCCTTGGATATCAGCTAGCGAGGGTTGGTCTCCGCAATGAAGAATAAGAACGCGTTTTTCAAATGAACGTACTGCTACGAGCCGCTTCATTGCGTCCAGCTTCTCCCGGTCACTGTTCGAGTCAAGCTGGCGGCGAATGTCTTTGACCTTTTCATCGCCTTCGAGATAGTTGGATCCGGTTGCCCGCGATATATTGAGATCTCTTGTGTGCTCCGAGAAGGACTCTTGGAGCCGCATTCCCAAGCGCGATGCATTTTCAGTGATAGTGTTCAAGTATTGGCCCGACATCGACATGGTGGCCAAGATATCAATAACCAATAACAAGTTACATAAATAACTTTGATCACAATACTACTCCTATATCATCGTCATCCCTGAGTCTGCGTTCGTCACAAAAAGCCTCGAGCTTCGACGCTTCGGTGAAGCTTAGGATGGAGTGAAGTTTTGGCTGCAGTCTTCCATCAATTTCTCAGTCCATCCACACATCAGTCTCAAGATATCCAGAATCTGAGGATCTAGTTCTTATCGTCTCCTCGTCATTAAACTTGGAAACTTTAGCTCGAAGCTACACACCATCACTGCGCCGTGAGTTGCTCCATTCGGAGAGCATACATGGCAATCTAGATGAAGATTCGATGCTGAATGGCTCAAGCAATCATTCCATCTGACAATGCGGAGGAGTGTGCCTTCTGCACTTTAGACTCGAAAGCCTCTGGGCATGTATGACCTGTCACTGGGCGGGGGCGTGTTTCCCGTCTCTGGTCGGCAGTCCAACGATTCAGTCGCCTCGAGCATACTGAACCTCAGACAATGGGAAGGCATAGTATAAAAAAACCTGGATCCGTGCTGCGTTACACTCAGAAACATGCAAACCACCTGCGAGAGTAAAATGGAAACACTGACTCGATGGAAAGAAGACGGAGTCTAAATGCCAATCTCTTCAATCTCTGCTTGCACATGGTGGGACCTCAGGCCTCACCTTCGAAGAGTATTGTTCTCAGGGATATTGTACAACAAAAAGACATCTGACTGCACCTGGGTCGACTATTCGCTTTATTGAAACACGTGTCAGTATGCTCTGTTCCTAAACATAGATCAACATTTCCCCTCAAGGCTTCAAGTACCCAGGTTCAAAAAACGCCTCCCACATTCAGAACGAGCATGGCACAACGTGTGTACCCCAGCTTCAAAAGAAGACGATCAAAATCTATAGACTCCGGTTGGGAAAGAACTTGGAAGTGGATTTGCTCTCAGTGCAAAGATCCAAAAAATCGGGGCGCGCATACGGGGCGCCTCGCCGGGAGCAATACTACACAGCCAAAGCTGTAACCCCTCGTGCGAGTCGAGTCAAAAATAACACGGCTACACTCCGGGCGTGCGATGCCGGTCAACGCGTCAACTGCGTTTGTCGGCATTACCTAGCTCTTTCGAGAAGGCTGCAGCCAGGAATATGCCACGATCACAGGCTTTAGACCACGAGGACGGCTGCCTTCGAGCTGCATGTCGGCTGCGCTGATACCACACCGCCACGCAGGCCAGCATAGCTTTCCATATAAGAGAGGGCCAGGAGGGGGAGGCGGACGTTTGGGACGCTTCATGTCGTGGAAGCGACATTTATCCTTCAGGGGCCCGAAGAGGTCCCCGCCTCGGCCTCCTGACACAGAGTCTTCAGAGTCTTCCTTAAAACCCTGTTCTAACTTGTTTAAGCGCTGGAAGAGGATACCTGCGTCTCGGGACACTACGAGGACGTTCTTGACGGCTGTCCATCAGTCTGCTGACGCCTTTCCGCTTCTGAAAAGCGCCTGTGGCAATGTTCTCGTGGTTTGGGATATCGTGAATGTATGTGTCGAGGTTCCGGGCGATCGATTGGGTGCTCATGCACCGCTGATTTGTAGCGCGTTAAGAGCTCTCGCAAGGGCGCAAGGCTACTCGCGGTGCGCTGTGTTGAGCTTATCAAGGTCATAGAAAGATCTGTGCCGGATCCGTCTGCTTTGTCCTCCGAGATGCAGGAAGGGATCGTAAAGTTTGATAGGTAGGCCTGTTTAGCCCATTGTCACGGGTTTGGTGGTTATGTTTGTGTCGTGCAGTCTCTTGGCTGAGATTATCGACGAGTTGGAGCAGATACAGGAGCAAAAGTGGTATACGCGTCTTGATAAACTCAATCGCAATGAGGGTGTGATTAGAACACTCGGTCGTCGAGTGGATGAATGTTATTGTGATTTTAATGCAGGGTTTCCTCGGATTCAGTGTTTGTTTTTCGTTGACCGTATGTTGTCAGACCTTTGTCAACCTTCAGAATCATATTCGTGTTCGAGAAATGTCCAGAACGTCCGAAATTGTCCAGAAGAATATTGAGACACTCGATGCCAAGGTTGAATGTATTCATAGAGAATTTGTATGCTGAATTATCTTTCGATATCCACCGGACGCTGACAATTGAATTCCAGTCGTTTGTTATTACAGTCGGTTTCTTTTGATTCCCGATCACAATCGTCGTTCTTGGTAGTAAAGTGCTGCTCTGATACGATGCCATGAGATGCACCTCTCCTTTCTCCAGGCGGGCGATCAGAGAAGCACTTTGTTACGGGGATTTTTGCACGTTGTGGTCACCTATGGGATCCAAAAGCTCTGGCGTCCTTTCGTTCCATCGTTGTCTGGAACATACAGCAGCCGTGTTTTATGCAAGGTGGTTTAGGTGCATGATAGGTGACCGGGGAGGTCCATCTTGCATACCTGAAGTCGCGTCGGCCATCTCGAGGCTCCACTAGACTGAGGTATCCAACTCACGTTCCGCCCCGACGGTGGGGGGGCCGGCCCGGACCGACTTTCTTAGCGCTTTTTATGGCGAGGCCTCAAAATGGCCGACGCGAGTTTAGGCTTAACCGAATTGCAACCCCAAGTCAGTTCCAGACACCTACAATTGTTACGACATTTGTTACTTTTCTCTCACACTGATACTGTAGTATTAATGTAGCGAACAAGGTTAGAGTTTTCTGATGGATTGCATTGAAATCCCAAGGTCAAAAGACCACCCGGGACCCGTTGAATAAGGAGATTTTTCGGAGTCCTGTGCGACCTGTGGCGTGCGATGCCTTTACTTCGGTCCGTGCTGTTGAGGAGAATCTAGATCAGAGTCTCTGAGCTGGGCAGGACATGTCCTGCCACATGTGAATGTCAGAAGGACAAGATCCGGCTGCATACAACGGAGCGCGTCGTAGACAGCGGACCGTCGAGCGAGGGTTCTGAGAAAAGGATGTGTTTTCTGGGGGTTGGAGAGAATGCGTACTGGTCGGAAGTGATGACCTCAAGTTAGGGTTACAAATACCGGCAAATTGAGGAGGTTGGGTGCCTCGTTGTGCGGTGATCCTCTCTCGATGATGCTGCCATCGCAGCCCTCCCAGCCCCCGCCCCCGCCGCCCCTCCAGCCCGCCCTCCACATGGACCCCGCCCAGCACCTCATGCAGCAGCAAGCGCCCCAGCAGTCGCCGCCGCCGCCGGCGACATCGAACAAGCGGAGAAAAAAAGCAGACGCGGGCGGCGACGAGGGCGCGGCGCCGTCAGAGCCGCGTCGTCTGCGTCGATCGCACGAGGCATGTGCGAGATGTAGGAGCAAGAAAATAAAGGCAAGTCCCGACGGGCGACACCGGCGGCAATTTCCAGCCAGGCTGACTGAGATTCTGCACAGTGCGACTCGAAGCATCCGCGCTGCACCGCGTGCGCGACGGCGGGCACGCCATGCCACCAGGAGGACCGGCACCGGCAGACGCTGACGCCGCGCGGGTACACGGAGCGCATCGAGCACCAGGTGGCGCAGTGCGAGGCGCTGCTGAAGCGGCACATCCCGGGGTTCGAGCTGGACAAGCTGGACGAGATCTGCGCGCGCGAGGGCATCGAGGTCGTGGCGCCGCCGGCGCTGACGACGACGTTCCAGTTCCAGCAGACGTCGGCGTTTCCGCGGACCGGGGGGCCGGTGGGCCAGCCGCCCATGCCGCCGCCGCAGCCTGGGATGTACTATCCGCCGCCGCCGGGCTACATGGGCCCGCCGCCGCCGCACCCGTACGGCATCATGCCCCCGTACCCCCCCTTCCACCCCGGCCTCCCCATCAACGGGCCCTACAGCCCCTTCCAGCCCCCGCCCGGCTACATGCCCCCCCCGCCCCCGCCCCCCATCACCCCCGCGCCCCATGTCATGCCCCCCCGCGAGCCCCCGCCCGCCTCCGCCAAGGGCACCGATCCAGACGGCAACGACATGTCCAACACAGAGGTAAGTCCCACCACCCGCCCCATCCCCGTCTCACGTCCCTCCAGGCCCTCGCCAAGAACTTTGGCGTCTCGGCTGCAATCGTCAACGCCTTCAGACTCAGCCCCAACGCAGACAGGGAGGACCTCGCCGTCGGCTCCAATGGGCTCAGCTCGGGGCGCGACCGCGGCTACCACGAAGGCGCAGAGCCTCGCGACCCAAAGCAGTGGGTCCGTCTCTCCGTCCGCCGCAACTCCCATGCGTCAGCCCCGAGCCTGGATCTCCCTGCACCAAGCCAGGCAGACCCCTCCGTCGAGATCTGGCTGCCCAAGGAGCGCGCCATGGTGCAGCACATCGTCAAGGGCTACTTTGACCGTCTCAACGTCCATCGCCCCGTCTTTGTCCGCAAGGACTTTGAAAAGACGCTCAACAGCCTCTATGACGGCCTCGTCATCTCCCACGACCCGGGTTACGTCTGCAGCCTCTATCTGGTGCTCGCTCTCGGCACCTTGAGCGAGCTGAACCACCGCGCCGCCGATGCAAGCATCACAGCCACTCCTGGCGACTCTCAGTACTTGGGGCCTCCGGTAGCCAAGAAGCTCATGCCGAATTGGCCTGAGCATGACGAGTTCTTTGGCCGGGCGCTCTCTGTCAAACCCGACCTGCGTGTCACCATCTCGAGTCTGCAGGCTCTCATCTTGTTACACTGGTATCTCTATACCGAGGTATGCTCCTATCACGCCCTTGCCTCTCCACTGACACCCTCGCAGAGACAAGGCCGTAGCTTGTGGCGTCTGGTGGGCAGTCTCGTCCGCCTGTCCATCGAGCTCGGTCTCCACCATGATCCGACAACCCAAATGCACCCTGTCCCGCCTCAAGCCCCGGGGCCCGTCCCACCTCCCCCCTCCAGAATATTCACAGAGGAAGAATGCCAGCTCCGCATCCGCCTTTGGGGGATTGTCCTCGTTCATGACCGTGGCACATCCATTCTCCTCGGTCGACCTCTCGCCATTTCTCCGAGCGACTCGAGCACACCGCATCCCACTCGCCCCAAGGACTGGCGTGGTGAAACATACGACTTTTCGGAGCACTTTGAGTTTTCTATGCCTGTCGCTGACATTCAAGCGGACGTGATCAATTCGCTGTACGCCCCAAGAAAGAGGCAGTCTGCGGATGTCATCATGGAGAATGCGACGAGGATCATCAACAGAATGTCCGAGTTTAGAAAGGGGCTCCCGGAAAAGTACAGCTATTACTTTTCGGGAACGGATGAATGGCCTCTTGAGAGGAGGAACCAGCTCGTCCAGGAAATCACGGAGGACGAGGGGTTGACCTTGCTCAAGGTTGGAATTGCGAGGATTCTACTTCTTAGGGCCCTATTCAACTCGAAGGAATTGTCCTATGCCCAACGGCACAAGGCCCTTGTCGATGGTTGGTACCTCTTTCTTTCGTCTTCCATTGCTTACGGTAACCCTTGCAGCCATCGTCACGTCCCACAACATGATCATCATCCACAATCAGCTCATCAGGTTCCCGGACATTGCGTTTTTCGTGTCCCCCATCCCGCTGCACATCGCAGCCATGGTCATACTCTACGGCCACATGTCGAAATGCGACACGCTCACCCGCTCAACCGCCCTCGAAGACGTGTGGCTCGCGCTCGACATGCTCCCGCGCTTCCGCTGGCGCTGGGAACGCAAGGACCTCAACGGGGGACACCCCCTCATCGCGAAGCTCGCCGAACGCGTCATGGAGGTCGACCTCGCCAGCGTCAGCCCCAGCACCCACCCCGCCCTCTTGTCAGAGCCCAAGTGGGAGGAGGAAACGACCGTCGTCCCCAAGTCGCAGCAGACAACGCCCAACCTGGCGCCGGCGCCGTACGCGAGCAGCGCCAACGGCGCGCCCGTGCTGTATGGCTCCCGCATCAACGGGAGCGGAAACGGGAGCGGGAATGGGAATGGGAATGGGAACACGAGCAGCGGCGGGTCGACGCCGCCGAATGGGCAGCTCGTGGAGGTGCCGAATCAGCTGTTTTACCCGTTTTATCCGGAGACGTCGGCGACGTTCCAGGTGCCTGCGCCGAATGCGGTCGGGGCGGGGCAGCATCGGGATTATTCGCAGCTGTTGGCGGCGGCGGCGCAGGGACAGGCGGGGTCGTATGGCTGTGAGGGATCCCAGGATGCGTTCATGTCGGAGGAGAGGGATCCGGGGCAGGTTGCGGGGCAGCAGGGCATGATTTGGATGGACGCTGTGAGGCCGTTGGGCTGATTTCTTCCCCCCCCTTTTGCGCGTTTCTTTTTTTCTGCTTGATGTGTGTGTGTTGATAGGGATCGAGGGGCAGATCCAGCCGTATCCCTGTGTCTCTGCAATCGTGGCGTGTCCGCTGTGTGGTTATAATAATAGCTTGGTTTGGATTCTTTTCTTTTTTTCTTTCTCTGTTATTACTTTTCTTGCTTTGCTTTCGTCTATTCGTTTAAATGTACTGGG
The DNA here is from genome assembly GCA_017657225.1 of Termitomyces sp. T69sscA. Taxonomy (NCBI): domain Eukaryota; kingdom Fungi; phylum Basidiomycota; class Agaricomycetes; order Agaricales; family Lyophyllaceae; genus Termitomyces; species Termitomyces sp. T69sscA. The sequence goes on from JAGGAQ010000021.1 coordinate 65,704, forward strand.
TCGCATTGCCCTGGTGATGTGCTCGGTTATTATAAATCATGTACCTTGTGTATATTTGTGTCCGTCTTCCTATAGGGCTGAACAGGTACCTGCTCGGTCCGTCCGTCTCCTCGTGTTTGTAGTCTACTATCTGTAAATCGTTACCTGAATCAAAAATCGTTTCGCGGTGCCATGTCTGGAAATAACCAAGAAAAAGAAAAGAAACTCTATTGGAATTTTCGTTATCGTAATACGTTACAAGATTCCAGTAAGTAATACTATCTTCAAACACTACTACGTCGATGACAAGTACATTAATGAGTATATTACAAGGAGTATAAACTGAGGAATCGTGGGAGTGCGAGTTTTTGTTATTCGATTCGAGGGCGCGAAAAAGACGGTCGGTGATTAGTGTTTGAGGACGCGCGGGAGTCGTCTGAATTTCGCGGATGGGGAGCACGGTCCGTTGTCTTCCCAGACACCTACGACGCCGCCGGGCAGATCTGGAGTGGACCGAGTTGGTGACTGCGCTCAAGACGATAGTACATATCGATATCGACGCACCTCCTATGGACCACCATCCTGCGGTCCATTTGTGGCCGCTGCGTGGGAGTGATTGTTAGTTCTGGTGGTAGGGTTGTTGGAGGGGGCAAATGCGACGTACTTGTGTGCGACGACGTTGTTGTGGATGTACTGAGACGAACGGGGTTAGTGGTGGCGATGCGGAGGATTGGGCTGGCTTACGATGGTGGATGCGTCCCAGTTTGCGATGCCGTCGCAGGTCCCGGGAGGCGAAGTGGGGGTTGGGGTGGGAGAAGTTTTGGGGGTCGTGGAAGTCGTTGTGGGAGTTGCCATGGTAGTTTTCGGGGTCGTAGACGTCGTTGTGGGAGTTGCCATGGTAGTTTTCGGGGTTGTAGAAGTCGTCGTGGGCGTGTTCTTGGTCGTAGGAGGAGTCGTTTTGGTCGTAGAAATCTCCTTCGTCGTTGTCGAGGTCGTCTTGATAGGTTCGCCTGCTAAAGCTTTCTTGACCGCGACGTCATACCGGTTATTGCCTGCGAGGAGGCCGTTTGGCAAAAAGACGATGAGAAATAATAGAGAACTTGCCATAGGCCTGGGAGATGTCCCAGAGCATGATGCCACCGAACGAAGAATACTTGGAACGCGTTTCTTGAGCGATTTTCCCGAGGGTTTCTGCACTGACGTAGCCTGTGCTAGCAGCGGATTCTGCGGCAGGGGCTCCAATGTAGATTTTTATGTTTTTGTTGGGAGAGGTGTTTTTGGCCCAGTTATCCCTGGAGACAACGATGAAGAAGCATCGACACTAGGATACAATTGAACGAACCAAACGTCAAAGTTCCATGACTGTTGATGGTCAACATGAAGATGATGGAAGGATATCAGGAGATTACTCGTACGTTAGAGTCGTGGTAATTGTTGATACCACAATAGTTGTTGTACTACACAAGCATGATCAGGTCAATGACTATCTCAACAATCGCAGAACTCACGCTAGAAAGAAGTTAGGACGCGTCAAGACCAGAAGAGTGGAGTCACTTACACTACGAGGAAAGACAGTGAGAAAGGTTAAGAGTTCTGCCAAGAACTAGTATGTACTTACACTGACAAAAGAATCATCAAAAAGGCACTGGATAAAACAGAAAACCGACTTGCCTGAACGTAGATTGCATCAAACCCAACAGCACTGATAGCAGATCCCACATATGCATCAGGAAAGGGGCACTGGGGCGCGGCCGTGACATAGTATCTGTAGAAGCTCAGCGTAGTGATCGAGGGCATGATGTGGTGTCTACCTCTTGCTTGCTCCATTCGAGAGTTCCCGCAATCTAGTAACGAAGGCTGCCATACCTGTGCCAGAACCACTTTCCAGATCCAAGTCAACACTGAAGGAAGAATTAGATGTGTCTAAAGAACGGAAACAGGAATAAATACCCGTCGAGGACAGCGTCACCGAATGGTCGAGTATCGCTGGAGCCTCCGAGGAATAGATTCCATATCGTCTCGGCAAACGTCCGCGCTTGCGCGTCTGACGAAAAAGCAGTCGACCCCGTGGCGCCGCCGAGACTCATAGTGACGAGCTTTCCACGCTTTTGGCATGTTTTGATATCGTCCGTGAGTTGATGACACACGGCCAGCTTTGTGCCGGGGAAGACGTTCCCGTTATTGCTGTTGCATGTCTGAAATGACACAGAGATGAGCTCATGAGCGCGAGAGAGAGATGAGGACACATACATTCGCTAGATCGATTTCTGGAAGACCACCGCTGGAGAAGAAGATGTGGAGGAAGGCAAGAGGGATAACGTCGAGAGCATCATCCTCATAAGGAGCTATAAAGGATAGTCATATACTTGTAACTAATGACACACCTGACAGTACGTTGACAAGGATTGTTGGGAATACACAGAACTCCCATGGGTGGCGCCGTATGAATTCTGGCCATAATAACTATCACAGAGGTTTGTTTAGATTAGATGTAGTGATATCGTAGTGAATTTGTTACGCGACCAGCTACCATTAGATGAAAGCAGTGAGTTTGTTGGCAATCAGTAAAGATGACGTGACCGTACGTTATCTGAACGGGAGATATCGAACCCCGCTGCTAGAAGAATCGATGGAGTAGTGATCAACAGAATGGAGCTGAGAGAAAGTGCGCGTTTGGCGCTACTAAAAGCCATGTTTGGTAGCGAAAAAAGGATGACAAGGGAAGAAATAATAGGACGTTGCGACAAGTCGAAAATCTCTGACTATAGCGCCTCTTATTCACTTTCAGAAGTAGCATGACGACAATGCAAGAACTCTTGAATGATGAACGACGCATCCTTCCAGAAGTCTGAGGTTTGAGGCGGTAAATCAATACCGGCAAGAACCAAGAGTTGCGAATGAGACAGTTTGTTGACGGGAGACAATGTTCGTGACCAAGTTAGGGAAGACCCTCTGTAAAAGGTGCAAACCACAGGGGGAAGAGATGTGAAACGTCTTCACCGTCATTAACGGGTTGTTAAGGCACAGCATTGGTTGAAGATTTCACATTTTGACTCTATGAGTACGTGAAACAACATGTCTTCTAACCAAAAGCAATCAGACAAAGCAAGTTGATCTGTAGTCTGCAGACATCCAGGGTTTACGACACATAAAGGCAGGGTATTCCAGAATGGATCTAGTGTAAGTTCTCTGAATCATATCTGAGGCGCAGCTGACTTGGAATGTTACCGAATCAGAAAGGTCCCGGTATTTGCGATCATATGGAACAATCGGCTCTAATATGAGTACAACCGAAAGCCCAAGAAGACGTCTTGGTCAATATTGGTCGATACTCACATGGGTAACCTGTCAACAATGAGAGAGATAAGTCATTATACCAGTAGACTTTGTAATACAGAATAGCAGCTCTGGTTGAATACCTCATCCCGATCCCCCAACACGCCGGAACACTGCGATAAGAATCCCTTCCCATACCGGGTCCCACCACATCCGAAAACATCGTCACATATGCGGCTGCTCAAAACGGACCAGCCGTAGAGGATCATTTCCGTGTGTCTCTTTTGAAATATGAGCTGTTGACAGCCGATGCTTGCACCATGTCAAAGATGGATTCCCCAACTCCTAAGAATTTCTCTGCAGCAGAGCGAAGTGTGGGGTCCGAGATTGCGGTTGCATCCGGACTGCATCCCATGAATCAAACTATAAAAGGGATTCGAAATAGCAGGAGAGGGCTTACGAGAATCCACTTGACCGTCGAACACCAGCAACGACTGTGGATAAGAGTACAGCGTCAACGGTGTAGTGAACAAGTCTACCAAGGACCATTATGAGTGTGGTGAGATGGGCTGAAGTCTTGAGAAAAGGTCAAGCCAGATGAAGTACGTGTTTGTCAACGGCAAGCTGTCGTCAATGCGCCCCCACCCAAAAGGGGAAACTTCTGTGATTGTCTGATCTGGCATAACCACGACTACTTGACTGAAAGTTGCATCAGTATTCTGGCAATCTGCTGTCTGCAAATAACCGTCATCATTCCGATTTATCTAAGTACACATGGATATATGCCTAGTCACATCAAGTCTAGAGCTGCAAGTATCTCGAGCTGTATCCCTACCAATGACCCACTCCCCATGCATTAAAAGCAACACCTCGTAGGTTCCAGGTCCCCTCCTTGGGTTGCATTGTGCCCTTGGCATCGCGTGCTCGGCAGTGCATAATTCCGCTCTCCGCAACACCTTCCAACTCCACCTCCCATATTGTCCAGCTCCATCTACCTTCCTGATATGTGAGACGAGCGTCGTGCCATGTCTTTCCACCATCAGTGGTGACTTCGACCCCTGCGACGTTGGCAGTCGGACTTGGCACAGCGTAACCTTTAATGTACAAAGAGGTCGGTGAAGTCAGTGTTATGGAGCCAATGACGGAATTGAGGGGCAGAGAGGTCATGCAGGGGTATTTGGGCCAAAGAGACTTCGCTTCATCTTTTGACGTTACCTGAGATAGAACATGAGGTGGATATACACGGTCAGAAGGAGAGACGTACGGTTGGGGGAAGAATCTTGTAGTCGCGTTGTTGGTAGAAATTGGGTGATTCAGATGGAGAAACAATGATGGTGTCTAGCCATTTGACCCATCGTGCTCCAAGATAGCCAGGGACAACTAGACGAATGGGACCACCATGCTCGGCTGTGAGAGGTTCGTCGTTCATCTTATATGATGTTGGTTCACTAAAACAACGTGTCCAGATAACGACTGACCTCGAACGCAAGCAAGACGTCGCTATCATGATCTAGGGCTTTCTCTAGGGTGATCGATGAACCATAATGATCGTCGTCTTGACATAGAGTGGCGTAGGATGCGAAACAAACATGTGCATTGCCAGGTTGGACACCAACTTCATTCAGGACATCATGCAATCGCACACCACCCCACTTGCAATTCGCAATGACGCCGCTATCCCAGCCTACACCATTGACGGATTTGATGGCACCCATCTCATTCCGTCGGTTTCCGGCGCACTTGGAAAATCCGAGTTCATAACCAGCCTCTGGTGACTTTGACATGCAAAACACAGGCGTACCTGGAGAGCTGCGACCACTTGTACGGTAGGAAACGAAGCCTTTAGCTTCGCAATAGTGTATTGAAGCTCCTTGTAGACACATCCTTTGATAGTGAGAGAATAGGTCTCTTCGTCAAACTCGCGAACAGGGCCATGGTTTCGGCAGTAGACAAGATCCTCCGGGGTGATGTTGAATTCTACTAGTGATGCTACAGGGGCCTCTGCATTAAATGGGCGGTCACCTTGAACTTTCAAAAGATCCGAGTGAGGGGGTTCAGCAGAATAGTAATAGTCCGTCGCCATGGTGGTTTGCAGCAAGCAGTGATCGGAATTTGATCGCACATATTGCTGAAGGTTATGAAACGCGCCACCGGCTCTTGAGGAACTGGTCTTGATCTCGGTCTGCATCCATCGGCCTCGAGGCGTCTGCACTCGTTCCGTCATTGTCTGGAATCGGCATTCTCTCTCGGCAAATATGCAATACGAACAGATATAGACCTCTCGTTGAAACCAGCTCTTGCATTATATCGATAGCTATCCAAAAATGGCATTGGAGGACCTCCAAAGAGCAGTTGGACTGACCCGAAGACTTGGCTCATCCCCAGTGTAGCCAGTGATGAATTGCAGGAAATGTGAGCTTAGGACTCAATACTGTTGCGCTGGCATCTTATACCTTTGAATACGGGCAACGCAGTACTTCATCGCGACCGTTATGAGGACCGCGGTAAGAAATTCTAGACGCATGTCAGAATTGAATTGACTAGAGTGTTCCGAGCCAATATCACAAGATCCTCGGCCCTTAATCTGGATAGCAAGAACATTTCATGCTGCTACACGAACTATCTCCTGGCACTTGCCATTTTCGCAGTGATCTGCCTCCTTATCCTTCCAGGCTCTATGTACGCCACTACTAATCCACTGACATGATGTCCCGTTCCGAAGTTGAACGTTGATTGTTAAAACGTTGACATGTGACTGTTCTGGATCACTTGGTACTGCATTCCCGGACCTGCCGGCGACCTCTCAGATCTCAACATGGGCCTCTCTGTATGACATGGGCTAGCAAGTTGTGTTTCACGATTATACCTATGGTTGTATACGCCGATAGAATTGGGCTGATTGTCATCAGCAACGATCAAGTGAATCGAGAACATGATGATCAAACGGATATGTACTAGTATGACTAGAACTTACCTGGACCATCTGTCTAATCCATTTTGGATCCATTGAAAGTTAGTATGAAACGTTGATGTGTCGCCAGGAACTTCGGTGGCGATTAAAAACGGATTACAAAGTTCGAATTGGGTTTGGGCTTTCTAACAACTTCTCGTCTCCCTTGAAAACCCAAGGCACCTAAGCAGTCAGAACACTACAGCGGCTTTGGGCTGTTCTAGGACTACTATAAAAGTTGGCACGTCCAACTCACAGGCGCAGGCTCACACATGACGGGAGATACTGTGAATTCCTCTTTACAATCACAATTGTATGTTCGTCATGATTTCGGACACTGTACCTTTTGAATTCATTCAAATCCCAGAGTACCTAGGACCTATCTCAATCTCATTTCCTTGAGTGATACTCAACTCTCTTACAAACGCAATGGTACTAATTTGCACGGTCCTAGCTATACTCTATTATGACTATGCGCTTACGCTGCAACTCGAGATTGACCGTTTCTGGTTAACTCGTTCTATCTCTTGGGCCTCCGGATTGTTCTACCTCAATCGCTATCTGACTCTCATTGGCCATATTCCTCTTGTGGTCTGGCAAGATTACATAGATTCACAAACCCTGAACAAAGCACAGGTACGCAAAATCCAGTCTTGTCTTGGCTGTATGTATGTTGATAGGTAGTACAACACCTTAGATGTGAGTCAAGATATTCTTTGCGTGTAAAGTTACACAGTTAACAACCAATCTCAAATCTAGTTGTACTTCGTTGGCTTTGTATCATCAATATCTCGCAATTGTCATTCAAGTCATTGTCGGTAGTAAGGACATACTGGACGATTTTGTGACTTCGTACTGAAGGTTTTGTTGCTGTCTATCACCAGTCGTTCTCATTATGCGAACCTATGCCCTTTATGACCGAAATTTATATGTACTGGTGTTCACATCTGCATATGCTCTCGCTGTGATCATCTTTGGGACTGTGTGTCTCTTCATTTTGTCAAAGGATTTGCTTGATTCCACTTTTAGTGGTCGGTTACTGCTGGGCGTGGCTCCGGGTCTACCGTGATCCACTCAGAAATTGTCTGTATATCACCATTGTCCAAGGCTGAGTGAGAACATTCTAACTCGACCGCAAAAATCAGTCTGACGGAAGTTTCAGCGCAATTCGTTTGTGTTTGATGAATCAATAAACTTGATACACTGCTGACCTTTTATGAACATTGTTAATAGGGTTAGGAAACGCATGGATTGGGCTGCTGATGTTCGATCTCCTAATTATTGTAATGACTCTGTACGGATCGTGGCGACGAGGTCGAGGGGGAAATACTCCCTTCCTGTTTGTTCTTCTTCGAGATGGTAATTATTCCCTGCAAGTCTTCGTTTAATCCTGGGCCAACGTTATTTTTTCCATTCAATCTATGGCAGGAGTCATCTACTTTGGGTAAGATCAACCGAATCACGCTATATTTGAACCAGATATCGATGACATGGCAACTACAGAATCATGGCTGTAGTGGTAATGTTGAATATCATAACATTCTATGTCTGTATTTGTTCTCTACAGCCTCAGTGATCATCAACTGATATCTTATCAAAAAGGTCTCTCCTGTAAGTTCCGATAATCAAATGTAGCCAGGAGATCATTTAGCTTGTAGGGTTATCAACGAGGTTCCTTTACAACCTCTGCCAACATGTCCGATTTTTATGTTATTCACGAGACGTATCTTGCTCATTCGTCTTATTTCTCACAGAATATCGAGTACCATGATCTCCCGACTTATGCTTAACTTGCGTGACCCAAAACTTGTTGCACCGTACCGGACTCCAATACACCACGAGTACTCCAGTCCAGCTTTGTCCACCATAGTCGATCTATCTGATGGAACAGCGATAACGACGAATGGGTTGCCCTAGGAGACGATTTTGATTCCACTAGTGAGATTGATCTTTGGTTTTTCACAGCCCAAACCCGTTCTGAATATGCATCAGATGTACTCTCTTGTATCATATCAGTCTACGCTACAAAACCTATGTATCCAGTAGTGATTTATATATTTATAACCTTTCAGAAGGCGCGGTAGCTTCAATCTTTTCATCCTTCACCGATACCATATTGACAATGCAATGGCTGCAGTATGAGGTTTTCGTTTGCCCTACCTGCAACGTTTGTGATGTTACGATCAAAAGAAAAATTGAGCAACTGCCTGAGAAAATATTGAACAACTTTGCACAAATTTGATTCGATTGGGCAGCGTCACATCTTTTCTTGATTCTGAGTATTGCACTGCCCGTCGCATCTTCTATCAGTTTAGAGTAAAGACTAAATCTCATGCAAGTCACAGCACCATACAAGACTCCACTAACGGACGAAAACGGATAAGAATGAGGGGAGGGTGATCTTGTATCTAGTTCTATGACCTTGTTCTAACCTGACAGAATCCACCAATGCCAATGACAAATGTATCACATCGTCCGGCCTGACATGTCATCTTTTGATTGTGATAATCATCGACTACGGTCATGATGCTCCATAACGGTATTCTTACTCCTGTACGTTAAACTCTGAACCTTCACTAGAGAAGAAAGCAAGGGCACTCGATGGCAGATACCTCTTCTCCAGTGCGATCTCAAGTGTATGATTTTCCGACAATATCATAGATATCATCACCTCTCACGAGCTTTTTTGTTCGTCAGGATCAACAACAATTATATCAACCTAGTGTCTTTCAGTATGACTTGCCCTCTCAGTTGGCCTTGTGTAGCGCTAATCATTCATGTTCCTTTAAGCCATCCTCTACTATGACTATGCCCTAACTTTATCGACCGAAGTTGAGCGCTTTTGGTCCTCTGGCTCATTATCGTGGGGCTCCACATTCTTCTATCTTAACCGCTACTTGGCGCTCTTCGGCTATATTCCTATTGTAGCCCAAGACTTCTTGATTCCAGATATACCGGACAAAAAAAAGGTACATTATTCGTTTCTCTCAAGCCAGCTTAACAGAATGTACGCGTTCTAGATGTAGGTTCAACGCTCAACGTAGAATACTACCAAGTCCAACATTTATCTGATCAGATGCGCTTCGCTGTCCCTGTACCACCAATATCTTGCAGTAATTATCCAGGTCATTGTCGGGAGTGTGTCACCTTCCTGCTTCTCTTATGTCCGACTTATATAGTTCTAATGGCCAGTTCTTCTCGTCATGCGCATCCATGCTCTTTACGGCCGGAGTAACAAAGTCCTTCTCTTCCTTTGTGTATGTGGCCTGGCTGCTATCATATTTGGTGCTGTAAATTCTTACAAGGTTCCCGATGTCGATTTTTGTCAACTCATCAACTCTAGTGGTCCGTGGCTGCAGGCCACACCAATGAAGTACCTGACACTGATCTCAAGATAGCCTGTACTTCCCCATTGGACAGTTCAGAGTAAGAACAACGTCTTTGTTCAGTATCAAACTGTTGATGAATTGTTAGCGCGACTCGTTTGTGGTTTCAATGAGGAGTACTATAGAGTTTTGTTGCTGACTCTGGTCAGGCATTTCGAATGCGTGGATCGGAATGTTTCTCTTTGATACCCTGATCGTTGGTATGACGGTGTACAAATCGTGGAGACGGGGGGCTAGGGGCACCAGGTCGCTTTTTACAGTGATGCTACGTGATGGTGAGTTGTAGGAGGGGTGCTATCCTAGTTCAACCTAATAAAACTGGCAGGAACCACGTATTTCGGGTCAGTAGATGGCTCCCCTCAGAGGCAGAAGTCATTGACACATTTTCTAGCATAATGTCGATTGTAGGGTTCGCGAATATCATTACCTTTTATGTAAGTACGACCTCTATGCAAAGTTACATTCCACAATGAACATTTTCAGGTATCTCCTGTCAGTTACTCCCTTGATATTTTTAGTCGCTCGGAAAATTATTTCTTTTCCAGGATTACCAACGCGGATTTTTGACAACTTTTGCCAATGTGTACGTCTTTCTTTTTGTCCTATGATAGAGTGCTTCGTAAAGTTGGCTACTCATTCATAAATGGATTGCAGGGTATCAAGCACAATGATGACCAGGTTTATGCTCAATTTACGCTCTGGCCCGAGATACACAATGCGAGTACCAGTCAGCAGATGGCACTCGACGAGTCAGACATCTTATTCTCATTACTCTCCACTTACCTTCAATCACACAAAACGCGGATCAAAGTCGTTCGAAGGTCGTGACGAATTACTTTAAACAGTGATCTTTTCTCTTGCCATGTAAGTGCTGGTCTATCCTTCAGACCATGGCCTCATTGCTCAACAATGTGTCCGCGATAGCCATACATGCTCTCGACGGGTCTTTTGTCACTACATGCATGTACTCGCAGGAGCAGCTCTCCCAAACCTGATTGCTTGGGACTTCTTTTCCTTTGGGACACAAGGTAGTACCTAGCACATTGTGTCCCTGTCAATAGAAAGAGATATATTCGAGCCAAGTGGTTGCTAACTTAGAGTCTGAATCTCTCCGTTGTCTTTACATCCTCGAGACCCTCTTGCTTGAAGCTTCTGGCTCAGTGCACTTGGAATGCAAGGGTGCAGGGTGGAACACGGATGGGAATTCATGCGTTCCATTGGGAACGTGTCGGAATGTAGGTCATTTTTCTGTAACGCGTTGGAACGGACGTCGGGGACACGGAACGTAGATAGAAATTAGAATGGGTCCAAACATACACTTAGCTTGAGGTGCGTACCCATGTGTACAGTAACGCGTGGAATGACACAGCCCTCTGTACTAGTGTGGAGAGAACGTAGAGTTCAGAACTTCAAGCAGTCATGCCGGCGGATTTGTTGATAGATCTTATTCAGACCTTGAGGGTCGGACAATTTGTCACCTATGTAATAGATTCCTTCGATTAACTTGGAAAATCGAATGGGATCATCGCATATATACATAGTCATATCGTCGCGGAAGGTCATGAATACGCAAGTTGATGAAACTAGGGAACGTGACTTATGGGAACGTGAGCACAGCCACTGAGAACGTGAACTAATTGTGAGGGCTGGAACGCGGCAAAAAGCTATTATCCCTGTTGAGAGTCGATGCCGCTACCGGAGCTGCGAGCAGCGAACGCAAGCTGCGAGCAGCGAACGCAAGGTAAGCAATTAAAACAGAATTTGGCAACCTGAAGTTCCCATCTTCTAAGTATCAGTGAACAGGAAAGTCCGTTCGCGCACTTCATGGAAGCCATATGCATCGCACCATACAAGTATAACGGTCGAGAATGAGCGGAAGGGGAATTGTCGTATTTATTACTTTTGGTATGACCTTGTTCTCTTTAGACTCCACGGCAGAGCTACCCGATGTCAATTGATGTATCGTTACCCGGTCGGACTGCGAAGAACATCTCATCTTTTTCATGATGATCACTGTCCAAGATTATGATGCTCCATACAATATTCTTACGCCTGAACCCTCACCAGCGAGCGAGCAAGGGCACTCAACAGACATGGATGATGTTTCTTCCCTGCGAACTCAAGTGTATGATTTCCCAGAATACAGTATGATGTGTTTGCTGCCTTCTCTCTGACTCCGTTTCTTCGTTCTACAGGACCAACAACAATTATATCAACCTAGTGTCTTTCAGTACGATCTTCCCTTCTATTTACCTTGTGTAGCGCTTTTCACAAACGTTCTTTCAAGCCATACTCTATTATGACTATGCCCTAACGCTATCTACCGAAGTTGAGCGCTTTTGGTCCTCTGAGTCATTCTCGTGGGGCTCTGCATTCTTTTATCTTAATCGTTACCTGGCGCTCTTCGGCTACATTCCTATTCTAGCCCAAAACTTCTTAAATTCAGATATTCCGGATAATAAAAAGGTATATTAGTCGATTCTCCCAAGCTTGGTCGGCTTAGCGAAATGTACGCATTCTAGATGTAGGTTGAACGCTCAACGTAAAATGCTACCAAGTTCAACTTTATCTGATCAGATGCGCTTCGCTCTCCCTGTACCACCAATTTCTTACGGTGATTATCCAAGTTATTGTCGGAAGTGTGTTGCCTCTGCTTCTGTTATTGCTTGGCTTATAGCGATAATGTCCAGTTCTGCTCATCATGCGTATCCATGCTCTTTATGGTCGGAGTAAGAAAATTCTCTTTTTCCTTTGTGCATGTGAACTGGCTGCTATTGTATTCGGTGTTGTCAATGTACAAGGTTCCCTATGTAAAATTTCCGTCAACTCATTGATTCCAGTGGTCTGCGACTGGGGCCAGCCACGGTTCTGGAGTGTCAGAAGCTGGTCTCAAAATAGCCTGTACTTCACCGTTGGACAGTTCAGAGTAAGGACAATACCTTTATTCAGTGGCAAGCTGTTGATTGATCACCAGCGCGACTCGTTTGTGTTTCTAACGAAGGCACTCAAGGAGTTTTGTTGATGACTCTGGCGACAGGTCTTGCGAATGCATGGATTGGATTGTTTATCTTTGATTCCCTGATTGTTGGAATGACGGTGTACAAATCCTGGGGACGGGGACCCAAAGGGACCAAGTCGCTTTTTACAGTGATGCTACGTGATGGTGAGCCATAGGGGGGGTTCCATCTATGCTCGACCTAATAGAACTGGCAGGAACCACATATTTCGGGTGAATAGATTGTTCTCCTCATCGAGGTAGGAATCCTTGACACATTTTCCAGTGTCATGTCGATTGTAGTGATGATGAATGTCATTACATTATATGTAAGTCAAAGCCTGTTCAAAGTTGTATCCCTCATTAAGACTTTGAAGGTATCTCCCGTCAGCTCCTCACCTATGATTATCTTGTCGTTCGGGAATATCATTGATTTTCCAGGATTACCAACGCGGATTTTTCACAACTTTTGCCAATGTGTACGTCCATCTCTTTGTCCTATAATAGACTGCAAATGACTTCTCATTCACACATGGACTGCAGGGTATCGAGCACAATGATGACTAGGTTTATGCTTAATCTACGCGACTCAAGCCCGAGATACACAGTACGAATACCAGTCATCGAATGGCACTCGACGAGTCAGACGTCTTACTCTACTTACTCTCCACTTACCTTCAATCACACAAGACGCGTATCAAGGTGAGCCGCAGGTCATGACTAAGTAGTGATCTTTCTCTTGCTATGTAAGTGCCGGTCTATCCTCCAGACCATGACCTAATCGGGGTCGCGATAGCCATTTTTATTCTCGACAGCTCTTTACATGCATGTACTCACCCGAAAAGCTCTCCCGAGCATCATACACTTGCGCTTCTTACCCTAGTTATGGTATCCGAGATGTATCCTGTAAAGTAGGACGTGATCGCAGTGTCTGCTGGGTAATCCCAACGAATTAAAAAGGCCTGACTTTTCCCTATGATTAGTGACCAGAGCGCCTTCAAAACCTTTGACGCCGGCGCTTTCATCGATACCTTCATGTTTCTATAGTCATGTCGTTTCATCAGGCTGGCAATGTCACTGATAATGACAACTCTCGAGGTCAATAGCTGGTACATATCCAGTTCGTGACTGGTGTTTTCTGCGCGGACCCTTTTCAAGTCGGACTTGTAAATCCCTTACGACGATGGAGTCTGGACTTTACAGTGGAACAAGCAACGCAAACGCGTGGTACGATGGACGATACCGTGCCATGACTAGATGATTCAAAAATTGGTCGAGATGGTCCTCATCATCTACTTACATCGTGCATGGTTTCGTGCAGGCATATGTAATGACTCACTAGTCTTGGTAAAAGTGAGCACTTCTAGCCCAAACACGTGATCATTAAAGACGTTCGTCTTGACTCTAAAGGTACATAGCGAACTCTTTCGTGCATGTCTGTGCGTAAATCAAGGCTCCAAAGAGGCGGGGAATGTTCCATTTTCGCGTTGCTCATCAAATTTGGCGATCTTGAGTGAGGTTGAGTGTCAAAGAAGGATAGTAAGTATGGCAATGACTCACCCACTCGTCTATGAAAAGTAGCAATCGTGAGCAAAGAAGACTTGTGAGAGGAAAATAAACGTACTCGGGCAAAGTGAATTGTATGCCCTTTGGAATTGCTTGCATGGCGCGAAATCCTCTCCCTTAGCAGTGATGCACTTGAAGTAGTCGGTATAGTTCTGGAAGCTAGAGAAAATTGAGCATTTGATAATAACTGGTTAGAAAACGGTTCACGCACCAATTTCTGGTCTGATTTGTGTTGGGGAACCGAGCTGAGTGTCAGAGACATGAACGCTCGGAGTCTGCAACGAGCCAAAGTTGAACTTACCATCGAAACCGACGGTCTGGAGCACGAAGCGGCTGGAACTCTGAGTTAGTAAAGCAGGAAAGAAGATGAAGCCAGAGCGACCTTTGCTCAGCGGGGGCGGTTTCAGACATAGTCGTTGCAATTTGGTTTTCGGGATGCGGCGGAAGAATTGGAATAGATAGAAGCTTATGTCAGCAATCCTCCTTCTCAATGGACGCACTTAGGGCAGAAATCAACTCAAAGCGCAAAGCTCTACAGGATGACACCCTCAGGCCCACCAAATACATGCGCAAGGGAGACATTGAGCGTATGAAAGAAGAAGCCAAGGCTCGTGAGCAAAGAGAGCGCGAGGAGGCTAAACAGCGCGAGAGTGAGGCCAAGGCTCTCGTACGCAAGGAGAAATTAGTGAGCTTATTGCTTCTTTTTTCATGCTGTATCCTTACTCGCAAATGGAGAGTAGATCCCTTCACGTTCTGCAACCAACTCGCCCCATCCAGTTGTAACTGAGAGCGACAAGTCGGGCAGCGGCACACCTGTACCTGAGTCTTCTTTGTTTAACATGTCAAATGAAGAGACCATTCGACGGCTACGTGCCAAAGGTCAGCCAATAAGGCTGTTTGGAGAGTCAGACAAAGATCGTCGGCTTAGGCTGAGGGCACTCGAGCTGATTGAAGAGAAAGGACATGAGCGACAGGGTGGTCAGAACGACTTTAAGAAGGCCTTGGAGGATGTTGAGAATGTCGAGAAGGAGCTGCAGAAGAGGAATAACAAAGGGAAGAAAAAGGACGACTCCGAACAACCTGCAGCGGGCATAATAGATCTGGGACTTGTCAAAACTGATCCTGACAAACTATATCCCCTTATTTACTATGCGCTGAAACGGACGTTAAAAGAATGGGGAGATGCTATGGATGAACGGCCAGGCGGGTTATTCTATCGATATCACCATTCTCTCTACCTCTGACTGTTGGAATCAGAACACATCAAGCGTACGACGCAGGGCAAACTTGCCGCTGCTACACAAGTTCAATCTGCGGAATATCTGAAGCCTCTCTTTAAGACTCTTCGGTCACGAGTTTGTCGTCCTGCTGTTTCCGTTCGTTCTTTCCTTCTAACTCATATACAGAGCCTTCCGGATGACATGCTGGCTCGTATAGCAGAAATCGTCTACTACATGCAGAAACGGCAATATCAACGTGCTAATGACTCCTATCTTCGTCTTTCCATTGGAAACGCGCCCTGGCCCATTGGTGTGACCATGGTTGGGTATGCTGTTTGCCAAGTATCTAGTTCATGGCTAAGTCGACCTGTATAGAATTCACGAACGTTCGGCTCGCGAGAAAATTTCCGCAGACCAGGTCGCCCATGTTTTGAACGACGAGGTCAGTCGGAAATATATCCAGAGTTTGAAACGGTAATTACATGTTTTCTTACCTCGTCCTCAAGCTAATCTCCGATTTCACAGGCTACTCACGTTCTCCCAAACGAAGTACCCACCCGACGATGTTTCACAACTGATGGGGTAGATGCTGTTGTGACCCTTACTATGTGTATGCTATAGGTACTGATGTTGCGTAGCCTTTGTGTGCTGTTGCACTTGAATCGTGATGTATATTCTAGCTTCGCTTTCTTCATGAAGTATTCAAGACAGTTGGAATATGTGCATGCATGAGGAGCTCGGGGTCAGTGAGCCATGCGTATTCGATCTTTCACTTAGAAGTTCAGCCAAGACAAAGCCTTTTTTCCAGTATTTTTGGTAGAAGAATGTATATCCACTGATCGAGTTCATATGCAAAAACACTGCTGGCTCATCTTTTCGCCTTTCTGCTTTGTTTACTACGCGACGGGGTCCGATCGTCATCATCCAGGATGGTACCGGGAGTAGCCAGCGCATGCCCTGATTCCTTGACGTGAGCAAACAACTTTGTTCTACTCGAAAAGCGTTGCCGACAAACATTACACTGGCGATAGAGTAAAGTCAAGAATGACCAGGGTAGCATGACAAAAAAAATTTAACCCACCTGGATCTGAGTGTGAGGACCTTCACCAGCTTCGGCCTTCTTTGCCTGTCGCGCACGTCTCTTGTCACGTTTCGAAGGCTCAGTTGACAGTCTCGAGCCGGTTATATCACGAGCTCCACCTTCTAAGCCACCATCTACATCGTCCAGCGGAGGACCATCCTTGGTATTTATTGACAGTTCTTCGGGGGTGTGTGCCTCAGAGCGCGCAAGCTTCATCGCCCGTCGTTCTGTCTTCGTAAGCGGCTCAGCTGGGTTGATTGGGGTTTGATGTTCTTTCTTCTTCTTTTTCTTCTGTTTGCTAGGAACTTGCTCCTCCTTTTCGTCCCCTAAGTCCTCGGCGGCAGTGTCGGGCTCATGAAATTCAGAAGTATCCTGGTCCGAAACAATATGTTGCGGTGTGGGGCGAGGTGAGCATGTGAGAGGACCATTTGATAGATTGTCGTCTTCCGTCTCGTCGAGGACATTCCCTTTTCCATCTGGAGCTTCGCCAAGTTCTAAATCCTCGTTTTCATCTAACATCTGTTGACACAGGAGCTCAACTTCCCGAAGGTGCTTCTTGCTCCGTTCATGACTGTCCCATGCAGCTTCACTCCTGAATGTCTTTCGACATGCCACACATTCCCACTCTTCTGGGTCCTCGCCTTCAGCAATTGCCCAATCTAGGTCAGCGTGCAGGTTCTGCGTGTCCAGTTTTTGCCAGTCTTGTTCAATATATTCTGCTACGGGTTGACGCTTTTTCGCTTCCCCCTCTACCGGTGTATCACGAGAGGCCTGATGTCGTTCGGATTGACGAGCTATGTGGGATTTGTAGCGAGGGTCTCGCTTTCGAAGGAATTTTGCAAGAGACTGGAGTAGAAATAAGGATCACTGACGGGCAGTCTATAGTGACACACTTACTCTAATGGTATCATTGTACTCTCTGCGTGCGTCATCACGAGCTTTCTTGTTATCCTTCTCCATTAGTCTGTTATGGAATATCAAAGTTTCGTAGAGGTTTGGAATCGAAATCCAAACCTTTTAACGCGTCTATCTGGAGCCTCATTGAGATTCCATTGCTCAGACCAAGTAAAATCTTTCACTGTTGCAAAGTTGATCCATGCTGCATAGAATGATTTAACAGCTTCCTGATCATCGTTGCTTGCACCTGTCCATGTCCATGTGGAATAGCCAAACGAAGGGTAATCAAGATCTGCAGAGAACAGAGCCTCTTCTGCTCCTAATCTTTCGAAGAGGTTGCGATAGAGTGTAAAGAAGCTCTAGATGGGCAAGTACTGTTAGGGATGAAGCGAATACAAGACATAAACCATACGTCTGGACCATCATCAAAGCCTGTCCACAAGCTTGCGTCTAGAAATCTCGAAAGATGGCGGGAAGTAAGGCCTCGATCTCTGGCACGCGGTGGAGGTGCTCCTTTCCGAATATCCTGATAGACCGTCTCTGCATCTGGTTCGGGCACTAGTGAGGCCTTGTGTGAATCGTACCAAGCGCGTTCCTACTTGAAAGACCGATAAGAGCTCAAAGTTCCCGATTGTACCAAGTGATCCCTACTTGTTCGTCGCTGAGTACCTGGAGACAAAATCTCATTAAGATTATGATAACCGCCTGGAACTGGAGAACTCACCTCGTAGGCCTGCTGCAACGCTGCAAAACGCTTGGTAGCACCTTCAACATCATCCTTGTTCTTGTCTGGATGATGGATCAGCGCCAGTCGCCGAAACGAACGCTGTAAGAGAGAATTGACTACTATGAAGAATGGTTAGAAAGCGAGTAGATGACCCACTTTGATTTCATCGGCAGCCGCATTTTCGTCAACCTCAAGCAGTTCATAGTAGTCCGGAACGCTTCCCTGCGTATCTTCACCATTGCGCGCTGTCGATTCGCGCGCGCCCATTCAGATAGGTAGATTGCAAAGAAGTGGTTAACCCCAAATGAGGCTCTGATCACTGATCGGAATTTAAAAACAATTTCGGCACTGTGCTGCTCGAGTTCACTGTACACCGATTGAAAAGTTTCCTCTACTTCCCTGCACTCAACATGTCTTCTTTTCTCTCGTCAGTCTCTTCAAGCTCCCCAAGCTCTGGTATGTTAAACCGTCCTGCGGTATGATCCTGAGGACCTCAGTCCTTCTATGACTACAGACGTGACTGCGAGGAAGGAGGCTTTGATGACGCAAGTTCGCACAGAGCTTGCCCTCGCCAACGCTCAAGAACTTATCAATGTGTGCAATATCTCAAATCCTAGCCTTTTAACTTAGACTGAGGATTTTCAATGTAACCGACAGAAAACAAACGAGCAGTGTTACGCCAAGTGCGTCACGAAGCCAGGCGATTCTCTTTCCAGCTCAGAGCAGGTATAGCACTTGATTGACTGTCGGCTGAAGCTTCTCTTAAGTTTTTCATTAGACGTGTCTTTCCCGGTGTCTGGATCGTTACTTGGAAGCTTGTGAGTCTCTTGGCTTTAAGGAATGTTGCAATTGAGTCGCTGACATGCATTGCTCATCAGTCAACATTGTGAGCCGGACGTACACTTCAAGAATAGCTCGCGAGAGGGTCGCCACGAGTGAGCTTCAACAGTAAATGATGTAATAGTCAAAAAAATGCTGCAGAAAAATTCTGACTCTTGCCCCGGATATCGGTGCTTGACGTTGAACGTTGACAAGAGCTCTTGAAAATTTCTATTGAACCAGAACTTTGTGATTATGATTATTATGTCGTACAAACTACGAGCTACGATACAATTATGTAACAATTCCTGGGACCATGTCAGGTTGAATATGCAATGGGTGATAATATGTAGGTAAATGTGTCCCGGAGAAGGTATAACAGCTATAGTATGGCACAATGAAGGTGTGTATGAAGAAAATCACAGTTGGGCCCAGGTACTGAATAAAGGGACCTGGGAACATTAAAATTACTGTAGGGGTTGGACAATGATTACGAGCTCATTGAGCTTGGTAGTCAACGCTAGAATAGCTGGAGTGAAGAGGGGATGAGTGAAGAGGGGATGTACCGCTACCTAGGTGATCGGTGTGAACAGGTCGATTAAAGAGATGAGGTGGAGGATGATAGGGTGTTGTCAAAAGCGGGGGGGATGGACTATTTTGCATGATAATGTGTTGTTGGTGCCGAGGGTCAAGGTGAGGGGGTATTAGTTGCTCATGTGTGGTGTATCCGGAAGTCGTCGACAAGGGTGTATTGGCCCTGTGTATCTGCGAGTCCTCCCCTTGTGTGTGGTGAGGCTGCATTCCTGACTGTGATGTGCTATGATAGGAGGTGTCATTATAGAAAGACCGAGGGATGGCTTGTGCAGAGTATGGACGGTGTGCGACATTATGTGAGATTGGTACTTCCAAAAAATTGTCAGCGGAATGGCTACGATGGAGAATAGGTCGTTCGAAGCCGCTATAAGGAGCTCCACCGTTCGTGCCGAAAACCCCCGAGGATCGGCGGCTTTGCTGTGAGTTTTGTTGTTGTTCCGTGAAGGAGAATGACATGGAGCTTGGGGCGCTGTAAGGCGGAGGCCGGTCACCCTCATTCGAGTAGGGCACGTCAGAGGAGGGGCTCACCCCTGGGCTTACACCGTATGTTGACCGCTTCCCGAAATGGTTGTCGTGATGCGACACAGAAGGTTCCAGAACATTATGGTCCTCGTATGGCATCCCGGGCCCCATCAAATTAGCCAAGGGAGGTGGCGGAAGCTCCAAGCCCGACACAGGGGCTATGTTTTGGTTAGATTGATACGATGGCTGGAGTAAGGGGATATCTGTTGGGACTTGATTCCGCATATTGCGCAGATTGCGAAGGAGGTGGGAGAGCTGTGGTGCTGAGCCAATGAGATCATGTCTCAATACGCGCGATGCTTGCTGTCCTTCTGTCCAATCTAGACCTCGCTTCCAGTAGCGTTGAGGATTGCCATCTGTCGATGAGGGCCCGATGTTCTCCAGGTAAAACAAGGGAGGTTCTGATAGTATAAAGGAGGCTAGTCCAGATCCGGGAGCAACGTTGGTAAGTTTAGTCTCCACGATAGTATTGAACGGTATCTCCATCTTGAAACCGAAGCCTTCCGAGTGTATATACCATGTGAGGCACCGTTTGACATCCGACACGTACGCCACGAGGTCATGCTTCGCCGCTATCGTGGAAATGCGCCTCCACGAGCCAATATACAAATCGGTGCAAGGGATGATCGTCACGGCTGTCAAATCGTGGACCGATCGCTCAGTATGACCAAAGGTGAATTTGAAATCGAAAAGTAACTCACCGTCATCTTCGTGAATCAGATTATGAAGATCAACTTGGATGCTAGCAGAGAGTTGAGGGGGTGAATCGGGAGGCGGTATCTCAACGGTTACACGTCTATGTCGTTGTTGTTTCCCGTCTGGTAGCCTAGCTTTCGCTCGCCTTTGAGAGACGATTAGTATAGACATGCATAGGTAGAACCACAAGTTCCTTACCGATTCTGAAACCAAATCTGTGTCTGGCGTTCTTGCATGCCGAGCATTTGACTAATTTCACGACGGCGCGAAGCGGTGGGATTTCGGTCCAACGAAAAGAATCGTTCGAGGCGCTGGAGCTGTTCAGGCGTTACTCGCGATCTTTTACGTTTCTCGACCTTCTCTTCAGATTTATTACTGGCCACCGACTCTGATCTTTCCCGCTCAGACGCTGGTGGTGTATTTTCATTGCTGTGGAGGGAGTCCGATCCCAAACTTTGCGAAGATGGAGGCGAGGGATTTTGCATGATGCTTTGCAAAGGAGACCTTGGACGGGCTTCTGTCGCGATATTGGAAGATAATGGCAGAGAATACGCGTCCTCGTCCTGTAACTGTATCAACTGGGGTGATTCAAAATTTCGTGTCCGTAGTCCCTCCTTGGGCTCTGAGGCAGACGAATAAGCTGTGCGCGGGGACATGTCTTCAGCGGTGGACAAGTATCGCGGTTTATCAGAGAAGAAAGACCAGAGAGCGACTTGAAAGGAGTACGATAGCCAGGTCGAAAGCAAGAAAGAAAAGAGGAAGAATCGCCGTCAGAATTTAACTTGAGTGTGCCACCCTCTCGTTTTTGTAAGCGCCGCCGACGAACAAAAAATGGGGTGTAAGAGAGAAAAAGGAAGAGAGCTACGGGGGGGAGGGAGTCCGGACCGAGATGCTGGACGGCGACCGGGTATTTGAAAGAAAAAAAAAGAGGGACAGGAGAGTCGATGGTGCAGGGGAACCGGAGATCCGATCCAGGCACAGTACGGGTGGCAAGGGAACAGAGCCGGCCTCGCCACATCCATTCGGGAGCAAAAAACTCCAATCATGGCCGCAATGCGTCATATATTCACAGAAAGCCCGGTGTGCATTGGCTTTTGTAGTGGTACTCTTTCTTGTTATTGTAGGTCAGCTCACTCATGTTGAAGACACCCCGACACGCGCACATGGGCCTACAGAACTTCGCGGTCGGAGGATCGTTTAACCGT
Organism: Termitomyces sp. T69sscA; assembly: GCA_017657225.1. Taxonomy (NCBI): domain Eukaryota; kingdom Fungi; phylum Basidiomycota; class Agaricomycetes; order Agaricales; family Lyophyllaceae; genus Termitomyces; species Termitomyces sp. T69sscA. The sequence continues at coordinate 87,617 of JAGGAQ010000021.1, forward strand.
GGTATGGATAAAGTACGCGATCGGAAAGCGTGCAACGCGGAGAGCTCTGTCAGCGTCGCTTACCAGCGATGTAACCATGATTGTATGGTTCTCCTCCATCACGATAGGTGAGCAGGTTAGTCGAGCAAGGCTTGTCGATCAGGCTCACAGGAGATTACCAAGGGAACATGAAGTGTGACGAGGTGGGGTTGACAAGAGTGATCAGATCGATTGCGACTGGAGCGGAACAGAGTTGTGGCTCGCAATTTAGACTCTACGCCCGAGAAAGTGCTCGAGCCAAGCACCAAGGAGCTGCATGGACCATAAAGGTAGCCTTCGCAGTCAGGAGGACGTGTAACCATACGGGGCGCACTAGCCCTGGCCAGTTGGTCAGAGTTGCCTGAGCTGCCAGTGGCTTCCTTTGATGAATTTGCCTGATGTGATCCACCCGCCCGCCCGCAACCCCATCCCTCCGTCTTTTGAACGATCGCACTTTCACGTCAACCTTGAGCCAAGCTTCAATGTACTTGGCTGTTGAAAAATATTCATAACGTCAAGAGACACGTCCTACAATCCCCTCATGGCGAATGACAGATGGTGCCACGGTGTCACGAGGCCCCGCCCCGAATTTGTCGTGATTTTTTTTTGGCAGAAACCAACCTCCATCAGGTTTGATCAGGACGGCGTCTAACCCTGCAGGTCCGAGCGCCCTACATACTCAGGGATCGATTCCGACCCGAGGGACCTACCAGTGAAATACATATGTACATACATATCACAACCTGTTTACGGCTCCGTCCATGTGGATCCTCCTCCAGAACTCAGGCACGGGGTCGCTTGAAACTGTGCTGGGGACCGTGCTTGGGTTTGGACACGTCGTGCGTGATATGACCACTATATTGCACATATCACCTAGCGCGTACTTATGCCGGGACAGCAGACTTTTGAATTTCCAGCAAAAAAAAAAAACCATTCTTTCGGCATCAAATTTTCGACCAGTGAGCGAGCAGTGTTGGACAGGCAAGTTCGGGTCTCGCGAACGCGAGTGATTCCAAGGTTTGCACCCGAATCCGTGTGAGCGGGGGACAATTTTCCAGTAAAGGGCAATGCGTCTCCGTCGAATATGATCAGGTTGCACACAACGCGTGAAACACTCTTCGCCATGCCACGAAACGAACAGCGCGTCCAACCAAACAACATCCATCGCCCGGCCGCCTAAATGCTAAATGGAAATGCGTCCGCGTCAAATGTGATTAGAAAAAGAAAACTCGGCGTTTTTCGTATCTCATAACTCCCAGGTACGAACGATCAGTGCTTCCAATGCATCACGCCGGCGCCTAAGTGAAGGGCAATACGTCAGATGTGATGAGGCGTGAAACCCCTTCGCCACATCACGAAACGGACAGCGCGTCCAACCAAAGCACACAGGCCGGATCTACGCGCCCGCGTCAAATGTGATTAGACAAGAAATTCGACGATTTTATGTATCTCACAATTCCCAGGTGCGCATGCACACAATGCGTGAAAACCCCTTCGCCACTCCACGAAACGACCACAGACCGGATCTACATCCATCATGCGTGCCAACGCCTAAGTAAAGTGCAAAAATGTCAAACGTGATGGGAAAGAAGACGCAACGTTTTTCGTATTCCACCACACACAACGCGTGAAACCTTCTTCGCCACGCCACGAAACGAACAGCGCGTCCAACCAAGCGACCGCAGAAACACAACATCCATCACCGGCCGCCTAAATGCTAAATGCTTATGCGTCCGCGTCAAATGTGATTAGATCGGTTTTTCGTATCTCATAACTCTCAGGTACGAAACGATCAGTGCGTCCAATCCATCTTGCCGGTGCCCAATGTGAAGGGCAGGCAATACGTCAAATGTGATGAGACGTGAAACCCCTTCGCCACACCACGAAAAGAACAGCGCGTCCAACCAAAGCACTACAAGCCGCCGAATCTACGCGTCCGCGTCAAATGTGATGAGAAAATAAACCCGACGATTTTGGTTATTTCACAATTCCCAGTGAGTTCTTCTCCACGAAACGAACAGCACGTCCAACCAAAGCACCACACACCGAATCTTCACACGCCGCGCGGGCGCCAAAGTAAAATACAATACGTCAAATGTAATGAGAAAAGAAACTCAACGTTTGTCGTATTTCACCTTGTCCGCGAAATGAAACTCACTCAAAAATCGATGGAGATTCAGAGTTCTAATCTCACAGAGAGGGAAAAACTATGATTGTAAGCGAGATAGAGCACAAGTGATACGGTTGATGCCATAGTTGGAGAGAGCTCACTCAGGGTTCAATCGGTGCGAGGAGGATCGGTGTAAGGTGGGTCCAGGAGGGGGTCGGGGACAGTGAGAAACTCGGCCTTTGTCCTCTTCATGGTTGAAAAGATTGTCTTTATTCTGAAATCAATCTTGTTCTCGCGGAAGCTCTTGTGACGGGACCATCTTCCACTTGGATCCTCTCCAGTGAACATGACTCGAGCCTCGTGCGCACTGAAGAGCACTACTTTGCAGCGCAAGGTTTCCACCGCGCTGACGCCAATAACGCGACATGTCGACAGAGATCATCTATATGTTTTCGTTGAACCAGATACCAAGACGCGCCCACGCCTTTGCGTTTTCGAACATCATAGCGCATCCACCGACTAAGCGCATGTTGAGGCCTGCAGTGCACCAGCAAAGGTGACACCGCAGGAAAAGAGACCAGAACCTCTAGTGAGTGGTCAAAAGATGGATGATGAAAGAGGTCAAGTTGAATCGTGACCAACGGCACATGAAGGAAAGTGCCTTGGAAAACTGGGCAACATATACTGCTTGAGCTATCCCTCGAGTACAACAGTATGAATTCTAACACCCATGGTCATGATATACTCCCAATTCCATTCCTTTTAGGATTGTGAATGCATCGCGACAAACTCTGCCTTCGGCGTTTTTTGTATCCCATATAACTCCCAGGTACGAAACGAGCAAATAATGCATCGCGCCAACGCCCAAATACAGCGCACTGGCAATACGCCAAACCCGAAGAGCCGAGAACCCCCTTCGCCACACCACGAAACGTCCAACCAAGCGCGTCAAACGCGATGAGAAAAGAAGAAACCCGCGTATCGTGGTATTTCACAATTCCCAGTGATCTCTTCGCCACGCCACGCCACGAAACGAAACGAAACGAACAGCGCCCCACACCGAATCCACAATCCACCGCGCCGAGCCCAAGTGACGGGCAGGCAACACGCCAAATGCGATGAGCCGTGAACCACCTTCGCCACACCACCGCACGTCCAACCAAGGCCGGATCCGGATGCGATCAATCAGGAAAGGAAACCCGACGATTTCGGTATTTCACGCGGGGTCGCGCGCGCACACGACGCGTGAAAACGAAAAGCCCTTCGCCGCGCCGCGTCACGCACGATAGGACCAGCTGAGAGGATGTGCATCGCCAAAGGTGCGTCCGCGTCCAGAAAATAAACCGAGCACTCTCCCGTCGCGTACCCTCTTCACCACGCACCACGCCACGCCACGCCACGCCACGCCACGAAGCTAAACCAACACGCCCAACCAAAACGCCCATCTCCATCCACCGCGCGGGCGCCCAAGTCGGATACAACACGTCAAAGGCACTCAGAGACCCCAACAACGGCTCACATCCCCAAAATCGCACACAAGGCGTTGAATTCAGAGTCCTAATCTCACATCGCGCGCGTGTGTACCCAAGCTCCTCCTCCCCCAACCGACACCGCCCACAACCGCGACCGCGCCTTACACAGCACAGAAACGACACAATGCAATGCATGGATTGAGAGAAAGTACGCCCCCGGACGTGAGGCGGGGGCAAGTAATACTTACGCATAATAGATAGACGCAAGGGAACAAGGAAGGCAAGAATGAAGAAGAGGAAGAAGAAGAGGAAGAAGAAGAGGAAGAAGAAACTAAACCAATACCAAACCCGAACGAATTACCATAACCTTTTGTGTGTGTGTGTGTGCTCTTTCTACTTTTTCGACCACGGCCGGACCGCTGCGTGACAAGGAGTAGGTAGTTAGCAGCGCGCGGAGGGTTGGTTATACCTACACCAAGGCCGAGCGAGGCCTGTATTGGTTGGAGAGTACAGTCAGCCTCTAGAACTTGACATTAACAAACACAATTAAGGATTGAACCTTGTGGAGAAGTCACATGACACTCAACATAGACCACTGTTAACCATTGAACTAGATGGTCCATCTAACTCTTGAAGCTTAGAGTCCAATATACCAAGCACCATGCTGTTTGTTGTTGTAATCTGGGATACTCAATTCTTTCATCAAGGCTCCATAGTCATCTTATAGTGAAGTCACATTGAACAAAGGACAATTTCAAATAGCAGTATCAAGTTAGAGAATAAGCTAAATAGATCCTGGGATGTGTTATAATTTCCAAGTCACATAGTTACCATCATATCTTGGCCTGATAAGGTTAAGGTGATGTGGGAGCACACTGAGATTACCTGGCATTCCTCATGTCAGTGTCCCCTTCGCCGCGTCATGCCATGCATGATAGGAAACAACCAGCTGAGAGGATGTGCATCGCCAAAGTAAAGAACGGTGCGTCCGCGTCGAGAGAACAAACCCCGTCGCGTACCCTCTTCACCACGCGCCACGCCACGCCACGCCACACCATGGAGCTAAACCAACACGCCCAGCCAAGCACCACACATCGAATCTCCATCCATCCACCGCGCGGGCGCCCAAGTCGAGTACAAATACAATACAATACATACGTATACATCAAAGGCACTCAGAGACCCCAACAACGGCTCACACCCCAAAATCGCACACAAGGCGTTGAATTCAGAGTCCTAATCTCACATCGCGCGCGTGTGTACAAGTCCAAGCTCCTCCTCCCATAACGACCTACACCGACACCGCCCGCGACCACGCCTTACACAGCAGAAAAACGACACAATGCAATGCATGGATTGAGAGAAAGTGCGCCCCCGGACGTGAGGCGGGGGCAAGTAATACTTACGCATAATAGATAGACACGACGTAGGATAGCGGGATAGCAAGATTCGACGATCAAAGGGGGTGGATGGGTGGGGTGGGGGCAAGGGAACAGGAAACAGGAAAGGAAGAAGAGGAAGAGGAAGAAACTAAACCAATACCAATACCAAACCCGAACGAATTACCATAACCTTTTGTGTGTGTGTGCTCTTTTTACTTTTTCGACCACGGCCGGACCGCTGCGTGACAAGGAGTAGGTAGTTAGCAGCGCGCGGAGGGTTGGTTATACCTACACCAAGGCCGAGCGAGGCCTGTATTGGTTGGAGAGTACAGTCAGCCTAGTACCGCGGGCGCTTGGCGTCGCGGTCGTCGTACGCGCCGGGCCCGGCTTCGCGCTTGAACCCGATTGCGCCCCCGCCGGGGGGCCCGTACCCACCCGGTCCGCCCTGCGGCGGACCACCTGGCCCAAACCCGTTGTGGGGCCCGCTGAATCCGCCCGAGTTGTACCCGATGCCGCCGCCGCGTCCGCCTCTGGGGTGGGTGAGCAACGCACGCAACGCAAGGCGAGAGAGGAGCAAACGCACCGGAAACCACCGCCAGGGGGCCCAAAGTCGTCGCGGCCACGGAAACCGCCTCCGGGAGGCCCGCCGCGACCTCCGCCGAATCCGCCACCGCCACCACCGCCGCCACCCTCGTAGCCACCGCGGAAACCACCCCCGCCGCCACGGTCGCCACCGAATCCGCCGCCCCCGCCATGGGGAGGACGGTCTCCGTAGCCGCGGTCGCCGCCGCCGCCGCCGCCGTGACCACGATCACCACCGTAACCACCCCCGCCCCCGCCGCGTCCACCGAATCCACCGCCGCCGCCGCCACCACGCCCGCGGAAGCCGCCTCCTCCACCGCCGCCGAAACCGCTGCGGCCGCCGCGAAAGCCCCCGCCGCCGCCTGAGCGCACGGGCGGGGGAGCGTGGACGGGCTCGACGCGTTTGGGGCGGCCGCCGAGACCGCCGCCGAGTCGACGGGGTTTCCAGCCGCGGACGGTGCGGCCGCGCTCGACGTCGACGAGGATGCGCTTGCCCATTATCTGCAGGCCGTCGGATTCTTTGTAGGCGGCTGGGGGGTGTTAGTGGGTTGGCGGAGGGACACGTGAGAGGGACGGACCTTTCATGTCTCGTTCGCGCTCGTAGACGATGAATGCGTAGCCGCGGCTGCGGCCTTGTTTGTCGCGGACGATGCGCACGCGTTCTATGGTGCCATAGGTCTCGAATTCGCGGCGGAGGTCGGACTCGGTTGCGCCCTTGTACTGTGGGAAGGTGAGCAGGGACGAGACGTGGAGGCGGGCTACGCACGAGACGGGAGATGAAGAGGGTTTTGTAGGGGTCGCCGACGGCTTCTGCGTCGTCTGCGGGCTTGTCTGCGGGGGGTTAGCGAGGCCGGGGAGGAGGAGGAAAAAAAAGACGGACAGGATTCCTTTGCGATTCTAAACTCGTCGGTCTTGCGGGCCTTGCGCTCCTCGCGGCGGATCTGGCGCTTGACCTCTTCTGCGTGGGTGTAGACGGGCTCCTCGCCCTCCTCCATGGCGTCTGCGGTGCCGGAGGCGATGAGGGAGGCGGTGGAGGACTCTTTGAGCTCGCTGAGGAGGTGTGCGACGCCGGAGACGTTCTTGGACTTTACATGGTAGATGTCCTTGTCGACGGGGCGGAGGTAGGGCAGCGGGGGGCGCGGGGCAAAGAGCTTGAGGAGGTTTGGCGGGAGGAGGTGCGTCCCCGGCATCGTTGTCCAGGTCAACGTTGGTTCAAACTCCGCTCGAGCGATGCTGCGACGATCCTCGACGCTTTGGGCGGGGACTGGGACTACAAGGATCAATACTGGGACTGCGCTTTTCTTTTTCAAAAACAGCCAGTGGACAAGGACTGGGGCTAATAATGGGGCCACTGGAATCAATACTTTGGTTAATACTAGCATCGCTCCCGCCTATCGCGCTGCTGAGGCACTCACGCCGTCGCGTCTGCTGAGAATCTACGCGCAGCTGTCCAAGGCGCGGCTGTCGACGCTGGTCGTGCTCACTGCCATGTCCGGCGTCGCCCTCTCGCCGCTCCCCGCGTCCATCCCCATCCTCCTCTCCACCGCACTCGGCACCGCCCTCTGCAGCGCCTCTGCAAACACCCTCAACCAGCTCCAGGAAATGCCCCTCGACGCCCAGATGGCCCGCACACGCAACCGCCCCCTCGTCCGCCGCGCCATCACGCCCCTCCACGCCACCGCCTTCGCCGTCGCCACCGGAATCGCCGGCCCCGCCGTCCTCCTCGCAATGGTCAACCCAACCACCGCCGTCCTCGGCGCTGCAAACATCGCCCTCTACGCCGGCGCCTACACCCCCATGAAACGCCGCAGCATCGCGAGCACATGGGCCGGCGCAGTCGTCGGCGGCATCCCCCCCGTCATGGGCTGGACCGCCTGCGGCGGCGTCCTCCTCCCCGACCCCGCCCACCCCGCCCACCTCTTTCTCCCCACTCTCCCCGTAGACCTCGCCGCCATCGACAACCCCCTCGCCCCCTTTGCCCTCTTCATGTTCCTCTACAGCTGGCAGTTCCCCCACTTCAACTCCCTCTCCTACATCGTCCGCGGCTCGTACGCCGCCGCAGGCTACCCCATGCTCTCCGTCATCTCCCCGCCCAAAAACGCGCTCGTGTCTCTCCGACACGCCCTCCTCCTCGTCCCCATCACCAGCGTGCTCTTCCCCATCTCCGGCCTCACCACCTGGTGGCTCGCCCTCTCTTCCCTCCCGCCCAATCTCATCTGCATCGCCGCAGCGTGGAGGTTCTGGCGCAGCGGCAGCGAAAAGGACGCCCGCGTCGTCTTCCAGCATAGTCTCTGGTACTTGCCCGTCATGATGGCCCTCATGATGGCCCACAAACAGGGCGTCGATTGGTGGTCCTGGGTCGGCCTCGGCGACAAGGAGGAGCAAGAAGAGGATGTGAACTAGTTCGATACAGGGTTGGGCTTGGCGACAGAAAAAGTAGAAAAGGATATCTAGACTAATTGAACGTAGAAACCCTACTATCCGATGTAATGCAGAGGCCTAACATATTCTTTGGTACTTGCCTGTTGTTAGAACCTGAAGCTTGGTAGACCTATTGATATACAGACACCGTCAGTGTCTAGTCTAATCGGTACAAAGTCCATAACGGCACGCAAGTGGTATGTAAGCTAACTCACCCTCAGTCTGTATCACAAACGACCGAGGGTGCACGACTGTACGTGGTGGATATATATACGGGTCCATTCCTTTGTCCGTACCCTGACAATGGTGTTGTGTGATATCATCGAGGGTGAACTGTGATTGATGTTGTTGAGCATGGATCGCAGGGGCGCAGACACCACGTGATCACACGCCGCCGCCGCAGAGGGAAATACGGATTAGGAAATGGAGGAACTATACAGTTGTAAGGATTATGTCGGATTCGGAGCTCGGAACACCTCAGTCGTTGACACACCAACTGAGAATAATTGTGTTCAATAGATGTGATAATGTGCGGCACGCTCATGGTGCCTGTGGCTCATACTCCAACACCTGTCGTGAGGCCCTCATGACGGTGTATAAACAGGGTGTCTGTCGATCGGTGGTCCTGGGTTGGGCTTGGCGACAAGGAGGAGCAAGCAAAAGTAGAAGAGGATGTAAACTAATGCGCGCGACGAAGATATACAGCCCTACTATTCTACTAGATGTAATGCAGAGGACTAGTTCTGGTACTCGTGATGGCGCATAAAATAGCCGTCGGTTGGGCTCGACGACAAGGAGCAGGCAGAAAAAGTAGAAAAAGATATTTTGACTAATTGAACGTAGTAGCTGGAGGTGAAACCCTACTATCCGATGTAATGCAGAGGCCTAACATATTCTTTGGTACTTGCCTGTCGTGATGGCCCTCGCGACGGTGTATATAAACAGGGTGTCGATTGGTTGGGCTTGGTGTTACAGCCAGAACCTAGAATACCCACAAGTACAGTTCATCGTATAGTAGGTGCATGGTTGGGCTCGGCGACAAGCAGCAGGCAGGAAAAGCAGAGAAGGTATTTAGACTAATATGAACGTAGTAGCTGGAGGTGATTCATTTCAAGATGATACAGCCAATCCGATGTATTGCAGACGAGACGACTAAACATATTCTTTGATGCTTGTCTGTCATGGTGGCCCTCATGACGGTGTATAAACAGGGTGTCGATTGGCGGTCCTCGGTTGGGCTTCAAGTTGGCGACAAGGAGCAGGCGATATTTTGACTAATATGAACGTAGTGGCCGGAGGATTATACGGAATCAGGCAGATGATTGAATTAGCTGTATGGTGATATGCCTACTCGTGTCGGAGAAGGCACCATCTTCACTGGCTTGGATCGAAAAGTAAATAAGGGGCTGTAGCTCAGTCGTTAGAAACTCATAAGGAGTGCTTATCCAAGAGGACACTGGTTTGATTCCAACAAGCACTGCTTGTTTTCACAGCAAACGTAGGAACAGAATCATAAAACCGTGTATCTAATGATGTGCCAAATATTCTAATGATGTGGTTAGAATGTGAATGACCCCCCTCATCCTAGGACCACATGCTATTAAGATGTATACAACTCTATTCATGGGAAAGTCCTTTTTTTTCCTTCTTTTTTTTTTTGGGTAGCGCCTGGCCATGATAACGGAGAGAAAATAGATAAAAAAACAGACAATATTTTGAAACCCGTTTGATACCACAAGGGGAGGCACCAGCCCTTCATAGCCAAGAATCTGGTTTGTGGTCGGGAATCAAAATCAAACGACGAGACAACTGTCGACTCTATACTCCTGATAAATCGTCATGAATGGCACAAAAAATGTAAAGGAGAACGATTTTGCGTACAATAATCTTGAGCCTCGCATCAACGTTCTTGAATTCCACATCTACTCTGGTATACGTTTGGGACGTAGCCACCTGCGCGCAAGGGGTCAACAGGCTCAAAATGAAACAACGAGACAAGTGACTCATACCCCTGGATAAACTGTCATGAATAGCACAAAAAATGTAAAGGAGAAAGTTTTCGCGTACAGTAAACTTGCGCCTCGTGCCAACTTTCTTGGGTTTTACACCAGAATTAGTGTTCATTGCGACCTTCTCAAAAAACTGCGCGGAAGGGTTTATTGACAGGCATAAATTACAGAATAAATGATTAGATGCACATACGAAAATATCGTCACGAGCTTCTTGCAGCCGGAGATCAAACGTGGACAGACGTTTCTCGTAACGATTAAGGTGAATAAGTCTAGTCATCCCCTTTTGCTCCTGTATTGAGCGCAGCTTCGGCTTGGTATCATTCCTGAGCCTGATACAAGAGAGACAGTGAATGTCGATTTTTTTAAAGAGATGTCAAGGACTGACTTATCGAACTGCGCAATTTGTTTCTGCATTTCGGGCGGTACGGCATGAGAATCAAAAGATTTGTGTATGATGTCGAAGATTTTGTCGTAACGCTCTTCAAGATGCTGAGCATTGTCGCGTAAGGCTTTGACGCGCTGAATGCTCCATGCTTATGAAGGTTGCCTTTCTGGTTATTGATGATGAATGTACCCACCTCTGTTATGCGCCAAATTTCGAGGACACCTCCAGTAATACTTTTGAGAGGAGGGAAAGCAACTGCAGTTTCGTTGAGAACAGTCAAAAACGTCTTGATTATGTCTGCGGGTGCGGATGATGTGTGGCTAGAGGAGTCGGCGGAGCGCTGAAGACAGTCATGAGCAGCAGCCTGCGCAGAAGGGGTTAACAGGCATAAATTACAGAATAAATACTTAGAGGCACATACGCTAATATTGTCATGAGCTTCTTCCAGCCGGTATTTAAATAGGGATAGACGTTCCTTGTTTTTACCATTGAGGTGAAGGAAACGTTTAATCCGATTCGAGTCCAGTGCCTGCTTAGTCTCGTGCACGAGCCTTGTACAGACAATCTGAATATCACTTTCGAAATTGTGTGAGGGGACTGACTTGTCGAACTTCTCAACTTCCATCTGCATTCCATGCGTCATGGCAGAAAGATCGGGAACAGAGTCTTCTATGATCTTGAGGTTCTTTGCGCAAAGGTCTAACAGTCCCCGAGCGCTGTCGCTTGAGGGGCGGCGCTAAATGTTCAATGCTTATGAAGGTTTCCTTTCTGGTCCATGATGATAATGTACCCACCTCTGCTATGAGCCGAATCTCATCAACACCTTGACGAGCACTTTTGAGAGGAGGATAATCATCTACAGGTCTGCTGAGAAACGCTTTGTCTATGTCTCCAAGTGGGGATGATGTGCATTCAGAGGAGTCGGCGCAGCGCAGACGACGGCCCAGGAGGTTCCTCATCGTCAGGTGCTAGTAAGGACCCATCCCTGTGGACACAGCAGAGATCGTTACTCGTCCTTCTTATATAGTGTGTGGCTGTACTTCATGCGGTGGACATGGGACAATATGTCAGGAATATCTTTATCTTCCCACAAAACTGTTGAGAACATGTTAACTTCATAGTTATTTCGTCTGATTTTCGCGATGCCGAACTTGCTGAAGAGTGATTTGTGACAACCGGAGTACTCTGTTGAGACAACGGGCGGCAGTGCCGAGTGATGCGGTATGACATCGGGATCAGACAAAGAACGACAGCGCTCGTCTTGTTTGTCTGATCCCGATGTTATTGTTTGATGCGGCATCACTCGGCACTGCCGCCCATTGCCTCGCCAACTACCACTGCTGAGGCTGGAATGTGTTTCCCCTTGGAAAAAGTGACAAAGAAAGCTGTCATGCTACTTTCATGTCATTTTTTGATGGGAACTATATAAGCAACTTCATGTAGTAAAGTCAGGAAATCATATACATTCATCCAAACCATTTTCTGCAATAAAATGATATCTCTTTACCACTCTCTAGCCATCAGAAACAGCATGGAAATTTCTCTAATATTTAATTACATATTTCTTTAGAAAAAAATAGAAGAATAAACCAAATTTACTTTCAAAGTATGCATCAAAAGACAGAACCTTTTTCTTTCTAGGTTTTACTTAGATAACCTGTTAGTACCAGGCGACGGAGGTGTACACCTCATCCTTTGCTCAACTAAAAATCCTCCTTCAGGCCTAGGAGGGGGGCACATGCACCACTCTCCTCTGGGGCCAACTCCAGTGCTGGCTCATCTGGTGATGGAGCTCCAGCAGCATCCTTTGTGGCCAATAGTTGCAGGAGAAGCTCCTCTTGCTCTGTGGTAGAGAGGTAGCACACTTCCAGGCCCAGCAGGCAGTGCTGTGCAAAGTGCCTGGGCTTTTTGCACTGCTGACACAGTAGTGGTGCAGGGTGATGTTGCCAGGCAGTGTCTATATCCATGGAGATGCCCAGGTGTAGAAGTTGTGGTGTGGGAGTGGCCAGAGCAGGAGCAGGCACTGAGTGCAGAGAAGTGGGATGCCAGAGAGTTACCATTGGAGTGGAGTGGTGAGTGGAGTGTGTCCAGTGTAGCTCCTGCCAGATCTCCATGAGCTGCTATTGGTTCTGGGCCACCTTATACCAGGAGGCAATTTACTCATTGTCTAGGCAGCCCTTGGCAAGGTTGTTGATATGCTCTATTGAAGCAAGGTGCAGGCCATCCCAGAACATGAAACACAGTTGCAGACCATCTGGATAGGCTGCTTGCTTGATCAATGCCTAGAAGGAGTTAATGTACTCATTCAACGTCTGCTTTCCCTGCCCATACTATTCTCTGTTGCGCAGCACTAGTGCAGCAGACTTGGCAAAATCAATTGGGAAGAACTCTGCCTGGAAATCCTTTTCAAAGGCAACCCAGTCTATAAAGCTTCCAACATCTCTGAGACGTTGATGACACCCGAAATTGTACCCAGTGGTGTCAGGGTAGGCAGTCACAAGGCGAGTAGTGTCAGGCTCACTAGTGGAGGTGAGCCAGGCAGGGTCCCAGAAGACAAGTTAGTGGAGGACAGTGGTAAGAGAGTGGTAAGGTGAGGCTTAGCATAGTCGCCAAGTGTACAATGCCTGCTGCAGTTGCAAGGCATGTAGATGACTAGGACACTGGCGTACTCCCAGTGGCAAGACAAGGACACCATACAAAAGTGCTCTTGGTATAGAGTAAACTTAAGAGAGGCAAAATTGAGCTCTGAAGCCCAAGCGTAAGAGGTAAATGGTGAAAGTAACTTGTTATTTGCAGGCTATAAGTACAGTATATATAGTAAAGTGTAAGCAAAGTTGCCGTTGGCAACCCTTGGGTTGCCAACACAGGGAACTAGTAAGTAAATAGTAAGCAACAATCTTTTATATATAAAAGTGTCCATCAGACCTTAGTGACGCCTAGCAGCACCAGTCAGGCTGTCTGTCATATCAACAATGCCAAAAAGCAGGTATGAAATTGGATCTGGCAACGGAAGATCGTCAGGTTCAGGCTCTGGAGACTGCTTGCGGGCCTTTTTACGGTGCACGACCGCGA
>JAGGAQ010000022.1:0-98765 GCA_017657225.1 Termitomyces sp. T69sscA
GGACTCGCGCCAACCCCCGGCACTCGTCCTCTCCCCTCCCCGGCACTCGTCTCGCCCACCGGCACTCCCGGCACCCTTCCACGCACCCTTCCCCACCCCGCTTCGGTCTCCTACGCCTCGCGCTACTCCCGGTGCTCTGTGTTTGTACACGGTGGATAGCCGCAAGGTGGATTCGCCCAGTAGACTGAGCCCCTGAGGTCAGCGGAACCTGACAATTGTCTGCTGACACCCTGCCTGATTCACACATAGCAAGCCCATTGCTATTTCTATCTGCCTAGTGATTGCCTACTCTAACTGCACTTAGCACATTTTCGGACATCATCAGCAGGCTCATCATTGAGAATGTGTAGTGGCTTGTTGTGAGATTTGAACTCCAACCTTTGAAGGGCACCAGGCACTCTAACCACTGGTCCACAAGTGTTAATAATTTATGTTAGTACTCCTTAAGGCACAATGGCAGGTGCTAATGGAAAGAAAATCAAGAAATAAATAAATAATTTTAAAACTTAGCAGAATAAGAATATGTAAGAAAACCTCAGCCCTTTGGTGGGCTCATCAATGCAGCAGTGCTGAAGATTGCCAAGGAAGGCAATGATGTAGCATTGATGGGCAGTGATGGCCATGAGTGTAGCAGACTAGTTTGTGTGTGCTCTCAGGCTGAGTCAAGAGCAGTTTGGAGGTGTCTTGAGGCTGGAATTTGTGACTAAAGGTGAGTTGGCAGATTGTGACACTCTTTTCACTAACAGTCTGCTGAGACTTTGCTCGATTCTCCTCATAGCAAGCTCAAACACTAGCCCTAACTCACATTTAATGATAGCCTACTCAAATAGCACTAGGCACATTTTGGAGATCATCAATGCACCTTGCAACAATTGTGGGCATTTAGCACTTAGCATTGCCACTCAGTATTTACTTCTCTTTTACACACACTTCACTAATGTTATCATTTGAAACCTTGCCTGGTTCTCCCCAAGCTCAAACACTATTCTTACCTCATGCTTAGTGACAACCTACCCTAACAGCACTAGGCATATTTCAAGTGTCATCATAGAACTAATAAGTCTTTTGACAATTACTATTTCTATCAAAGTCAGCAACAAAGTCTTTCCAATGATTTATCAACTTCAAAAGGTTATATCCCATGCTATAGCTCATTGGACAAATCAACACTAGTGCTAATCAAAGCTGCAATGTTATTTTAATTGATATGATATTGAGTGATTTTTCTCAAAGTACCAAACATTGGAAAAATTTTAGCTGTCACTGTACTTTGATTTTCCTCCTCAAATACAGTAACTTATTTATACCTGTAGATTGATATTTTGTCTCACTTTATAGGTATCAATTTTAAAGAATCTAAGATGGACTTTTTGTTCTTTGTCATAATGTCTAAATTATACCATCAAATTCAACATTAAAAAACATCAATCTTCAACTAACTTTCTAAAAGATTGATTTTCCAAGTTTTTCAAGTTCAAGATGGCATGATATGAATACATGATGGGATTCTTCTCCTTTCATTACTACTTCTTGAAAAGATAAGTCAAGTCAAGAAATTAGCTTTCTTGTCAATAGTTTTTTTTTTCTTTTTTCAGAAAAAAACTGGCTTGCATAATCACTGTTTACAAATACTTGGCAGGCCTTACTCTTGTGAATATTAAAATTGACATAGACTCAGGGATTTCTAAATCAAATCATAACTCACATTTGTTGCCATATCCATGATGAAAAATTAGAAGATTGGTCCTTCATACTTAATTTAGAATTAGTGTTACTAATAACTAATGTGTGGCATTTGAACCTATTTGGTGAATATTTGTCAAATGATTGCAAATAATCAATTGAGTTTTCTGTACTCCTTACTACTTAACAATTTTGAAGATTTAGAATAGTGATTCTCCATTCTATTTGTTTTACTGATACTATAACAAATGACACAATCTGTAGACTCTGCAGTACAGTGGCCATTGTTACAATATAATTGCTCTACTACTACAATACAACAGACCCTGCTGCACTCATACATTATTATACAAATAATGCCATATAATGAATGTATATGTGCTCTACCCTAATCATTTCAACTATGTATGGTTTGTATCTTGCAGAAGTTTAATGATATCTAGTTGATTCTCTTGAGTTGCATAGTCAAGTGCAGATTTACCAAAAGAATCTAAAATGCTAATATAAGACAGCAGGATAAAGTCTAGTGAATTGATATATTACCTATCAAATGTACATTTGCTTGATGTTCTAGCAGAACTTCCACAATATTCAAATGGCTATATTTAGCTGCATAGTGAAGTGCAGACATGCTAGAAAGATCTGATATATTAGATTAGCAGCAAGAAGTTTAAGCAAGCTTGTATTTTACCTGTTAAATTTATATCTGCTTGATGCTGTAGCAGAGTTCTTGTAATATCCAAATGTCCTGTTTTAACTGCAAAATGAAGTGGAGACATCCCACGATGATCTGAAAAGCTAGTATTAGCAGCATGAAATCTAATAAAGTCTATATAATACCTGTCAAATGTACATTTGCTTGATGATCTAGCAAAACTTTTACAATGTTCAGATGGCCAGATTGAGCTGCATTATGAAGTGGAGACTGATTGAAAGAACCTAAAATAATAGATTAGCAGCATAAAGTCCAAATGAACTTATATCCCACCTATAACATTCACATCTGCTTGGTGCTGTATCAAAATCTTTGTGATATCCAAATGACCATTTCTAGCTGCATCATGAAGTGGAAAAATGCCACCTAGAATTTGTTAGCAGCATAATGTTTGAATGAATTGATACATTACTATATGAATGCACATCTGCTTGGTGTTCTAGCAGAACTTCTGTGACGTTCAAATGGCCATATTCAACTGCATAGTGAAGTGGAGATTTCCGTGAAATATCTAGAAATGCTATTTTAGTAGCATAAAAATCAAGTGAGTTTATATCTCACCTGTCAAATTTACATTTGCTTCATGCTGTAGCAAATTTCTAACACAATCTGAATGACCATTCCTAGCTGCATAGTGAAGTGCAGATCTTTCCATAGAATCTAAAATATCAGTGTCAGTGTCAATAGTATAAAGTCTAGATAAAGTTACATATTACCTTTTAAATGTACATCTGCTTGATACTGTAGCAGAAGACTTATAACATTCAAAGTGCCATTTTCAGCTGCATAATGGAGTGCAGACATGCTAAAAGTATCTAAATTTTTTATATTAATGGCATGAGCTATAAATGAATTTATGTCTCACCCTTTAAAGTTACATCTGCTTGATGTTCTAGCAAAATCTTCACAATGTTTAGATAACCATGTTTAGCTGCATGATGAAGTGCAGACATGTTATTGCTATCTGCAACACTACTATTAGTACAATGAATTGAAATAAATTGCATCACACCTTTTGAATTGACATTTGCTTTGTACTTTAGCATAGTTTGAACAATGTCAAAGTAGCCCTTTTGAACTGCAAAAATAAGAAAAGGCTTGTGATAACCATCTTGAATGCTATAAGTACTATACAAGTTATAGAAATCCGTATTTCACCTTTTGACTTTTTGTCGTCTTGATACTCTTGTAAAACCTTGATCATATTCTGGTTGCCATTTCTCTGAAAATCTAGGATAACATTTTAATAGTATAAGCAGTAGAAAGCCTCAATGAGTATTTACTTTACCTTTTGTTTTTAGATCTGTATGATTAATTACAAATGAAGCAATAGCAAGATGGTTATTTACCAGTGCAATCCACACACAAGCATCTATGCCAACAAGGTCAGCATCAACTCAGTAAAGTCATCATGTTCATACCTTGTGGATTTGCTCCCTGTCTCAATAAAGATTTCACTGATTCTATCTCTCCATTCTTTGATGCTTTCAAGAGCTGATCACTAAGCCACTTGGAACGTTTGTGAAGAATTGACTCTCCAAGATCACGAAGAGCGACTAGAAGCAATAGAAGAGCAAGAGTCTGGCCAAATGTCCATTGGGCCTCACCGCTCAGGCGGAAGTAATTTGTATTGTTCTTGATAGCTACTTCTGTATCCACCAGAAGAATGATATCGATCAGAGCCAAAGTCCATAATCCTATGATGGTCGAGTAGAACATGACATTGCCTGAGGGCTTGATGATATGCTTCAATATCAAGAACGGCAGGGCGAAAATGATCATAGGAATGAAGAGGTTCAGTAGAGGAACCGAGACAGTGCTGTACACCAAGAGAGACCATTTCCTCAATGTACGCGATCCCAATTGGATTTGATTGCCGAACACGGATATCGTTGCAGACAATGAACACAATCCTGAGTTTCCGAAGCCAGCTGGATGGCTCCAGAGCCAGATGCCGACGGCAGCCATGAGTGACAGATGCAGAGAACCGATGATGATGACAGAATTTTTGAAGGCTTTGTTGGCCTCGTAGATCCACCTGGAAAGTGAGTCGGCTCTGTAACGGGCACGGCCTGGCGATAGCCCGACCTCCTCGTTGAACTCGTCCTCGGAAAGATGGACTCTGTGATAGACGTAGAGTAAGAAGTATATGAAAAGGTTCGTGTTATTCATCCAACTGAGGTCGAGTACAATCGATGCGTGGTAATTGGAGATGCCGTGATGATAAGCCTGGATGACGGTTGAGATGAGGATGGCAAAGGCCGTGATGAGAATGGTGGTGGACTGTTTCTCCAGTTCGTCGAGTTCGGTCGGTGTGATGCGCCCGTCTTTTAGAGCCCAGAGGACTGGTACGAAACTGAGTAGATTCTGCGCATAGATTGCAGTCCGAACGCCGATCCCAGAAACGTCGGGGTTGGCGATGACAGTGAGGCAAGTAGTCGGTGGGTCGGACATCAAAGAGGAAGAGAAAGAGCCAAAAGCCGAAATTGCCCGGTTCAAGATCCTTTGTTCTCTTTCAGGGGTAATTGAAGACAAAGCTCGAGAGCAAACATTTCAACGACCACGAGTATTGGCTCTGTATCATTGAGACGTTATACGTCACATCTCGCTCGTGAACCCGAGATATTCAGGAATTAATCAGGCGTCCTTGCTTCGCATCATCCGGCTGCTTTTCTTTCGGCTTCGGGTCCTTTGCACACTATTTTGAATCGTCAGTGTTCTCACTCACGATGATTCCTGAATCTAGCATTATATCAAAGGTTTTCAGCAATAATCTTCTCATCATGCCGGAGGACATTTCGGGTCGTGTATACTATCACGCCCCTGTAGCTCGGACAAAAACAGATTCCTCCACAACAAGGGCTCTGAGCACTATGCATTCGGTATCAAAATGTATTCGCATTACCTAAGACAGTTCCAACTTGGTCCAAGTCGAGATGATCCCTTCGTCGTCGACGGCCAATACACCCGTCACGCTTGCCGTTTCATGCAGAGTTTCAGCGCTTTTTTGATTGGATCACAACGCGTCCGACGATTTGTGACATTGTCTGCGACGTCAGACTGAAGGGGGGTCCGAGCTACAAAGGCGTGATAGTATGGACGGATGAGTGATTTCGACCACGCAAGGAAGACTTATTCGTTCGACGTGTAACCTCCTGCCAGTGAGCCGGGATTCCAGGTAGCCAAGGACAGATTGAAAGAGTTCTTACTGCAAAAAAAAACGATCCTACAATCGAAGCAGAGTCCCTCGCAACTGATGTGGCTCAGGTGTTTTGGGAGGAGGAAATCCAGAGAGATACATCAAACATCTTAACGCTACTGAGGAACCAGTTGGACTTCGCCCCTTGTCTGATGTGAGTTCTTCATTGTTCATTTCTACTCCAAATTTTGACAGCAACTCTAGGTAAAGCTAATGAAGTGGTGAGACTTCACAGGTTATAACGCCAAAAATGGCAAGCGAACTGTTAGTCTTCCACTTCGTGGCTCAAAGGTCGAATGTCTCATGATCAGGGAACAGTACCGTACACGAGTGGTGAAGTTCTGATCAACAACTATGCCCTTCATCCGTTTTACCAGACATCGAGACAAACTCAGACAGGAGAAGTTCTTCATGCATAATCCAGCTCGTGACATTGAATCTTCCCTTGGGTCCTGATCCATATCTGCCTGACTCGTGACGATCCTGGCCCAAATGCATATCGAGACCGGCCCCTTACAACCAGTACGACACAGACCTTTATTGGGAACACAAGTAGAAATGAAGACCTTCCCTGGCGTCAGATAGTCTACACATACTTTGACGGTCACATTGATGCCATAAGTCTTGCAAAAATGGTAACTCTACCTGCAATACAATGGCCGCACCAATTTTGCAATACATTACCATAGCAGGTAAAGGTGGGAAGTTGACTGAGACCTGTCATATTCAATACTATAGTCGAATCGTCGCGCCATCCAATGTACTCGAAGGCCGCTGCTGATTGTACACGTGACTCGCTAGTCCTACACTGGTTCACTGATACTCTGCCCCACTGCGACTGGCTCTCCCAGGTCTGGCGTCCCGTCCGTGTGCCAGTTCACCCTGCAGACCGTCAGATCAAGCTCCTTGTCAGACGCTCACTTACATCTGCACCATTGTCCGCCGATTCCCGTCACATGTGCCAGGCGTCACGCTATTGTCGTGGTAAACCTGTTTTTGATTGAGCACAGCACTTGATACGAGCCAGCCCCGTACCATCCAGATCTGGTTCCCAGAGGGACTCAGGAAGAACCCATTGTGCCCGGGCTGCACACTCCGTCAAACCTGTCGTTGTATCTCATAGTCACATACCTGGTATCCGCTGCATTCGCCCCGCCAATCAGCACAGCAATCGCAGACACAGCTCGCACTCACCCGTTTGCACTCGAGAACACAGAGCTCGGGTACTTGCTCCACGAGCTTGCGCTCAGTGGGTCGCTTCCCACAAGCTCCAGTCGGCCCAACTGGTATCCCGTCCCCGCGCAGTTCGACGCAGAGTACACGATCCACGTTCGTCCCCCGTGGTAGATCGCCTGTGGGCCCTCATTCACATTCGCCCCGATCCTCTCCCAGTCGTACGTCGGCGTTGAGATCTTCGACGTCGGCCCGATCGTCGTCGACGTCAGAAGCTGTCTGCGGAACGTAAGCCGCATCCACACTCCAGAACCTTACTCACGAGATGAACAAGCACTGGTCTATTCAACTCTCAGCACGCTCCAACGAAACAAGCACTACACTTACTATCCCCATCCCAGCTCGAATACACCAAATAACTCGCGCTGGGGAGCACCAACACCGTCGAATCAATAGCCCACACGTCGCGCCCAGGAATCACGATGCGTGCCGCGTACGACCACGTCGAGTCCCAGATTATATTCGACGACCCCCTCAGTACGTGTGTGCGCTGGTTGTCAAGCGTGTCCGCTGTGCCCGCCGCATAGTATCTGTGCGACGCGCGCGTGAACATTAAACCGCCGAGGATGCAAAGCGACGCACATGTACCACGCCCCGTCGACCCAGTGGATCTCCGGTGCCCCTGCGCGTCGCATCAGGAAATGCTACCGCGGACAAAGAGGGACCTACACATATTGCAGCACCGCGATGGTGTGCTGTCCGTCCAGATGACCTTGGGCGTCGCAGTCTTTAGCCCGTCCACCGTCGTTGCGCGCGTGATCTGTATATTCGTCCACGTTGTCGTCGTGAGATCTGTGCGCACTCAGTCGTATCACTCAATATAATGCAGGAGAGGCAGGGGCGTACAGTAGTATCCCTCGTGGAATACCATGAATGGGTCAGACCCATTATACTCCTTGATGGGATTCGTGAACCCGTCTGCGAGGTACGTCTGCACCAGGAGGCCCGCGAGCACGAAAAGGACCTTGTAGTCGAATACACAGCGCATTGTGCAGCTTGGCTTCTTCGACGCTTCAAGTCTCCCCGATTTAAATCAACTAGAGAAGTCACAGGACGCGCGCGGAGAAATTGTGCTGTGGTCATTTGGACTTGTAAGAAGCAGGGGGTGTCGCTCGTTGTTGCACCGGGCGGCTGCACGGGCCGTGCGCGTAATGCATATTGAGATAAGTATGCATTTTTTTCTCTCGTTTTTCTTGGTACCACTGTGGGGTACACGGACAGCCTACCGAGTCGACATCCGTGCCCTAGGATATTCTGAAAATGTCGTACCATATGTTCTCTGAGGCTACTCTGCAGGAAATGTAATTACGCACAGTGTGTAGGGCTTGGACTACTTTCTTCCCTCATTGCCATCTTGCCGTTTACTCCGTGGCCAGGCAGTCCAGTCTAAGGCGCGGGGCAAAAGCGGCTCTTGCCCTGTTCTTGATCTCGGTCTCGTCGAAAATTAATTCTGGGATTGATTCCTCGCTTCTCGTGTAGCAGCCGTACCGGTCCCCCCAGACTTTTCACGCATTCCGCATGGCTTTCCCGAGGGACGCTCTGGCCTCCCTCGGTAATTATAGCCTTGTCGAGTACCTACTTCCACGTCCAGATAGGTTCATTTATAGGCGCTTGCGGGAATAGGTATGTACTTGGTTGATCAATGATGGCCCAAGGCGTTTCCCAGCCTAAACTATAGCCATGGTAAAGCTAACCTCGACAAAGCATACAACTCACACACTAAGCACCGAGAAACCATAAGGAGTGACACACTCGCACCAGCCCTATCCTAATAGGTCATCGAATCACTACTAGTATCGTGTCAACTCGTCTAGACGTTCTTCTACTTGGTCGATCATGCACCCATCTCCTGTCTAAGATGTCATGATCTGCGAATTCTGGTGATCGCTGAGCGCTGATGCATGATGGCTCTGTCTGGACGCCACGAAAACGGAAGATGTCAGACCAAAAAAAAGGAGTTTCCGGGGGGTGACTCAGGTACAGTCTGTCAGTCGGCCATAACTGCAGATGCGTACTTACATGTGGAACTATAATATACATACTTACAGTACTTCGTGACGGCTCAGATGACAATGGTTTGCTCATGAATGGATAAGTTTGTTCGAAACGCATTCATTGTGATGGAAAAGTCAATAACGTACAGTATATCGTGACCAATCGGTGGGAAAAGGGGGGGGAGGTTCACATACTATTTTGCTCCTTCGTTAGAAGGAGTGAACCGTCAGTACTTAACTTGGTGGACCAAAGAAAAAGCTTGAAGAATCCTCGGACCTTTGGAAAGTATGTTGCTAACAAGCAAAAAAAGTAAAGACGTCTGAAACACGAGTCGTAGAGTGTAAGTAATGATGTGAGAGGCAAAGTAACGTAGAAGTACATCCGTATGCTTTTTTATTACAGCGTTGCGTCCTAATTGATTCGGTGTCACTGGGATGGAAAGGGCACGACGTCTGCTGCCACCAGCCACACAATGACCCTTGATGAAGTGTCATGTATCGCAAAGTCTACAAGACTGTCCCCTTCATTGTCCCACCATCAGAAATGAGTTATTTTGTAACGCAAGAAGATGACTGAAGGGCCTAGTCTCGCCCGCTTCCTTCCGGCATTGCTATGCCAAGGCACTGTAATACATACTTGTTGCAACGCTGTTAATTGCGACCAGTCGTACAATTCCAAGTCGCCAACGTATCTGCCCGCCAGGCAGTGGCAGTTACAGAAAGAAAAATGCCAAATGTCAAATGCTGAGCAACAGATTTTCGTTCCCCATCGGACGAACGAACGACCGGTGATCGACGTCCACGACACCTGTCAGTAGTGATGGAGAAAAGTTCAGAGCAATGGGATTCTGACTGTAGAGGAAACCCGCCTTACCAGCCGTGATATCTGTCGGTCCTCACCGTACGAATTCCGAACCTTGTTTCAGAATCTTATGTATATAGCACACATCACCGACATTGGGAATAGGTGACAGCTCCATTGAAGGATTTACAGTTCGCTTCGATTCGCGGTTTATTTGGTGTGGTTCAGCTCGCGTGAAAAGGAAACTAACTGGTATGCAATGTTCGCTAGGAAGGTAATACTCCACTCGGCTGCTAGGAGATCTCGGAAATATTTGATCTCCATTTTCGGGGCACGCTTACTTCCTGACAAGAGCAATGTTTTCTGGCCAGGAGCCACGAAGGTACAAAGGGAGAATAAGGAATAAATAGAGGGGCGATTTTCGGAGAATCTGCGAACCTGTCATTTGTTCCTGACCTGACAAACTCGGGCATTCTCAAAAACCTTATAAATTTCTGCACGAACAGATTTTGGCTTTGTATCCTTTCTTGGGAACTTTGTTTTCTAGTAGAATATCAGGAGGGGCTCGATGGTGTTGTCTTGTCCGAGGTCCTCAAAGATGTATGTAGAGGTGCACATGGACATAATTGGTTCTTCAATTCAAAAAAAAAAGGTTTTTAAATCAAAGAAGATGATACCGAGCCCCATCAGGTGAGGCTGGATTATCTACTGGGTTGTAGCCATGTGTGAAAGGCCGCGCATGGTCGAAAGCTTGCATAGAAAGACTAACAACGGATATAGCTTCCTCGTGTTAATAGCATCACAGGGGTCGACAGATGTGTCTAGAAAGATAAATCATTCAGAAGCTGATGACGAATGAGCGTTGAATGTCCAGCATGCCCATTGATCTTGGGCGAAGCGATCAGAAGAGCTCTGTACACTGTCCACTGACCTTGGACATCTGGTTGAAGCAAGTCATTTGATAGTACATACTTGCTACCTAAATCATTCCTAACGGAGCTGCACAAAATAGTTAATTGAGCGGTTAAAGCAACATTTCGTCAATCAGGGTCATGACAGATAGATGTAAAAGGGTTGAGCAAGGCTGGGAAGTCCAATATGCAATCACCATCTCCAATTGTCGAGGTCAGAAACAGTGATCGCTGATGCGCACTTGATACCATTGTCAGAGGGATCGTGTGAATATGCACGGAGGGTACGTGAAGGGGCCCAAGAACAGTTCGCAAGTGTACTGTAAGCGCAGACGCCAACTCTGTACGAAGTGACGGCAAAATGTTCTTCACAAGCGCTAGGGGTGACCTGCGACAAGAAAATATAAATTTCGGGTAGAAATAGCAGTGAGTGTCATACTGTGAATCTTTTTGCGCCAGTGAATTCAGTAAACGCGAAAGTCGTAGAAGTAATAGGCGTGGTTTGATTTCCGTCCTCAGCTGGTTTCTGGTTCCATATGCAGGTCTGTTGAACTGCAAGTAAGGGGTGCTCTGATTTAGGAGCTGACTGGGGAGCCGAGGCATCGAGATAGAATGTATAGGAGGAGGTGGCTGCCGTTGAAATCGTTCCAAGCGTTTGCTGTCGCAGAAGGTCACTTGCATTAACGGATATCATGAAAAATGAAACGTACAGACAATGGGCCAATCATTACGTTCTTTGATGGAGGAGTAACAAGAGGAATACTTTTTGCAGAGCCTAAGACGTCAGGACGGTAGGGCCCATCAGGTCCAGTCACAATTTCACACTCTTTGTGGATGTTGTACCACCAACAATTAGTCTGACCGATGTTGCCCCAATACCCCTTGTAATTGAGCCAGTTGTGAGATCCAGAGAATGTGTCTGGGTATGCAAAGTTGATTAGACTGTCCCTGATATCCCAAGACACGCCACCGTCAGAAGTGAGATCTTGTAGCTTGAACACAACCGCATCGACGTATGTAAACGTCCCCGCCGTTGCCCAGAATCCGTGTGATCCCTTCGCTACGTATCCTACGGGTCTTTGATTGTTGTCAAATTTGACGACATGGATCCATGGAATGGTGCTATTACTTTTGTCAGAGTAGCAATGGGAAGACTCATGGTGGCTGACCCGCTCCCATGATCACTGTGGGCATGGTAATCTACCTGGGTTGCGATACCATTAACAGTACGGACAGTCATGCGCTCCCAGTCACCGACATCTGTTGTTACAGGCAAATTACAATAAGAATCACATAACGTCCAGAATTGAAAGCCTTACGATCTCCAATTTCTCCAAGTATGGGTACCTTTTTGCCTTCGTTGAAAGGAGTAAACAGCCAATAATAGATATCTATGACTCCGTTGTCCTGTCATACGATTGCATCAATAGTCAGGCGGAGCTGTGAAGATGACAGCCTGAACCTTCGGTACAATAAATGCGTAAGCGGAAGTAGCAGTGAAGGAGGGATTCTGGCCGCGCAAAAAACCAGTCTTGCCAGCCTTGACATCGGTCGTCAGATATAAACCGGACCCGTGGTTGACGGTACCATCCATATTGGATGTGGTAACAGTTCCAATGACGGTGGTACCTTTGGCATCTAGCTCCTGGAGTCGAGATAGTCAGTTGCCTCGAAGGGTTACAAAGAGATCAAGAGACCTTCACTCCTGATAGGAAGTACTCGACCGTGGACGGCCAATAGACCTCCAAAGCATGAAATCTCCATTGTGGCGCATATTTTCTCGAGAGAGCGATGTGTTCCGGCGTTGGAACAGCGATCACAGCTGAAAAACAAAGGGAGAGAATGACAGATCCAAAGACACGATAAAACTGGGGTCCATTCAGTCAGCCAGGGCAATTTATGGACCTTACAACCGCACCATTATGTCTTATGGATCTTCTAGGTCGGCAAGCAGACGAGAACCTATACGCAAGTTTTTAGGCTTCGAAAAGCTATTATATAGAGCATCCTTGGCGCGTCCAGGAACCAGTGGTGCATCTTTCTATTTCTATAAGTCCACAACTTTGCTCATGCAGCGTGCAGCCATAGTGTTTCTGGGATCCGACCCGGAAGAACTTCAGGTTTAGATTTTCAAGGATATCGATGGACTACAAGTAGTACTGGGGTATAGATCCGATGGCAGACTCCGCGTGGATGATAACTCATGTGCGTGGAGAAAAGCTTCACCAGAAGAGTGTTTATAGTGTGTTTGCAAGTTTAATACAGCTTTAGCTTCAACGTTCGACTCGAGGCGAACTAACCTTCTTACGTAAGATCGTGTCCAAAATCGGAGGTCTATCACGAGTTCCAATTCTGGTACCCGAAATGTTGAACGTCATAATCGCTGCCCGGTCCATAGCTTCAGTTCTCTGATCGTCTCATTTTTAGCGAGAGATCATCCTCAATTGGCGCCTCTTCACGCAGCGACGAAACAAATGCATGATCAGAGCGCCCTACAACATGCACGCTGTGAAGCTTGAGTAAAAGTCCAAAGGTGTCAATCCATATCTCTGTGGAGATGTCATCAACGTATGCGGTACGAAGAGAACAAAGAGGTCCAATAGAAATTGCTTGCACACTGACGCTGTGACACTTCCAGCTGTGGTGTGAGGGGAGAGATGCCAGGAGAAGTGAAGCTGAATATTAGGGACGTTGATATGTGGATAAGGGAGGCGAGGGCACTGCTCCAACCGTGGACCACAGGTCCGACGGGCATGAAGAATTCGAATGGTTCTCCTCTCTGGAGGGGTATCTTTCTCCTGATAATTTTGGTTGGCCGTGCAGAAGTGGCGACGCCATAATTACTGAGATGTGTTAGATCTCGAATTCCAGTTGATATTAACCCTGTGCAGCTCCAGTCTTCTGAGATAAGGTGCATCTCCGGTGACGACAGTGTTTGGAAGAGTGAAGTCCTGTTCAAAGGGGGTGGCGCAGTGAACGAAATATGGGAACCTAGAGAGAATGCTTGGTTGTCAAAAGTCGTCTGATGCTGGCACAACTCGCACAGAGCTGTAAGTCTTGAACACGAGGTGCATGGAGCAATGCAAGTCGGACTGTTTCAACAAGTCTTGGTGCGAAGCACGATAAATCTGCCTTGACGACGAGAGCGGTCATATTTGAGCGCTTCAGCATCTCTTCCGACCATTTAAAGCAGGTAAAGACGGGGTTCCAGGACAGTTGTTTGCCACAGTCCTCCAGTGTTGCGAGACATGGGTCACTCTGATCCACTCAAGTGGATTCTGGATCCGGCTTTCCGTACACTCCGCAACACAATTAGTGAATATTTTGGACAATCAGGGGGAAGTCGGGATATGGGCGCCAAAACATTTCTTCGTGATTTCAATGGAGTCTTCGGGCCTCAAAAGCTTTTGGTAACAAGGTCAGCCATTGTTAGCGAGCAGGAAATACGAGATGCCTTTACCTTTACCGGACATAGAAGGATCAAAAGAAATGGTGGATGGAGAATTTAGACCAGCTAGAGTTCTGGACATACAAAGAAGGGAAGCGTTTCATAAACAGATGGTCGTGAAAGGTAATTGTAAGTGTATCTCAGCTTCAGGTAACACCGCGGTCATTATGTTATTGATCACTATTACAAGGATAATCAACTTTGAAACACGACCAGCATGTCCTCCGAGCTTTATCACGTTAAGCAGCAATTTGTCCTAGGTATTCAACAAAAGCACACCTCTAGCGTTCTGCTCACCTTCGTTCCAGGCGCATATAAAACCCTCATTAATCTCAGTCTTCCCGAACCCGATTCACCAACTTATATACCGACTCTACTTTACCAAGCGCGTGCACATGTCGCGCTCAATGACCCTGAATCAGCGTTGAAGCTCTTACCTAACGACTCGGATAACGTTGCGGTGAAAGCGGCAGTCTCGTTTGCAAGATACGTGTCAGCAACCCAGGACGCAAAGAAGGAAACTATAGATGCCTCATTGGAGGAATTGCGCGACTTGGCTGTCGAAGTAGAAGGAGACGATGATGAAGCTGACCGAAACGACAAATCTCTTGTACGTGTCCTTGCAGGGACCGCATTTTCTATAGCGGGTGAGGTCGAGGAGGCTCTAGAAACCCTTGGAGTGGACACGGAAGATTTAGAAGCGTAAGTAATATAATTCTGGTTAGTTGCCTTCAAATTGACGCATGGTTCTTAGCGTCTCCGTAATTGTGCAGATATACCTCTCCATCAACCGACCAGATCTCGCCAAGAAACAGTTCGAGCGATCGAAACGCTGGGCGGAAGACGATTTGCTTCTGCAGCTCATTGAAACGACTATTGGATTGGTGACTGGAAAGGATGGCTATTCAAACACCAGCTCTTTCTATACCGAACAGCTCGCAAATCCTTCTCTATCATCGCCGCACCTTCTCACATCTCGCGGGGTGACGCGCATCCTCAGAAACGAGATTCAAGGGGCAAAATCTGACCTCGACGAATCTCTCGAACAACAGAAGGGTGACGCTGAGGCTACAGCGGCCCTCGTCGTCGCTGGAGGGCTAGGCGCTTTGAAGAAGCCCGAGACGGAAGAACTGTGGACGTAAGCATTCTTCTGGATGATTTTATGGAATTTTGGCTCATCCATCCTAGTCAATTTGTAGCTAATTATCCTCGCCATCCCTTAGTATTGGACGTCCTTGCAAAGGAAGCGCTTTTCGACGAATTTGCGTCGAAATTTACAGTACCGCCTCTAGCCGCCTGAGTCAGTGACGATGTACTTATGAGGCTGCAATTTAGTTCATGATCACCTAGACCTCTTGGATATGTGGCCTTACATACTTTTTAATTGACATTATCCACATCTCCTGATAGATGCTCCAGGTTTCCATGCAGAATGAATGGTTCGACATCCAATTTTCAATATCGTTTGGTGGCTAACCCAACTGTATAAACTCCAAACACCATTTCGACAATATTCAACAATATTCTGAAGTGAGTTCGTTTCTGTGGTCCGTCTTTGCCGGGCAAAAGAACGTCTGGTGTCAGGGGTCTGCCCGTATATTTTGAGTCATTACCGAGTTGGCAAGTGCCTGCGAATTTAGTACAAATCTTTAATGCCGTGATTTACACTTCCAAGCTTCAATCAGATACATACTTTTGTGTCGCTCTTCCTAGGCTTTTATGATGATATCGGCCCCTGATACTTATTATGGCTTTGAATATCCCTTGTATGGAGTACCTAACCAGGTACCTTTCCGTTCGCTCGGACAAATATGAAGATGCGAAGAAAGAGTGAATGTTGAGCTCGACCGATTCTGCAAAGAGCATCATTTTCGTCAACTCGGTTTGGACAGTCCAAGGAGCATGACTCTTTACATCCGTATAGGGCAAATTGACACGTCTTCTTCGGTTCGGTTCGTGGGTAGCGAATCTGGTGTTCTTTCAATCATCTTGTCAAACGATTAGGTATGTAATTATGTAGTCGGCAGGATTTAGTTTGCCTATAAAGACTTCTTCAACCACCATTATTCTTCCCGGTTACAACTTTTCCACATCCTCCCCACATTATGACCTCCTTAAACAAAATGTCGTCCATCTTTCGAAAGAATTCAAAATCGGTGTGTATCTGTCTCTATCGATTATGCTATACTGTAACTTAATACTCCAGACCAATGGATCCGCAAATGGAGGTACCAGAGAAAAGGTTTCTGGAGGTGGGGTGCAAGCCATCAGGGATTTCCGTGAGCAGGTAAAGGAAACCTTGTCCGCCAATCTAACGCCTCGCTCTAATCTGACCATAACACTGAAAGGTCAAGAAGGGTAGCCTCTTGAGTATGGACGTGTCCACTCTGGTAGGAAAATCATTTGACTGCGTTGACTTAGTTTCTAAAGACACGTCTTCAAAGGCATCTGTTGTCGACTTTATTCGCAACAAAGAGGCAATCGATGACAGAAAATTTTTCGTATGTATTATGAGCTGGCAATTTTTTTTTCTAGTAACGAGCATTCCTCACAGCTCGAGCATGGTTTGACGTTTATATCACGTTTGGAACCAGGCAAGGTCCAGACGGCCCTTCAGAACAAGATTGTTGAGCTTTGTACGTTCCAAACAATCTGATGAAACTTATAATCGACTGGACCATAGTGTACAATGATTTGGGACATCCGCCGGCCACGAGCATCTCGAACAAATTCGCTTGGCGTACTGCTGACGGATCTTTCAATAATCCTGACCTTCCTGACATGGGCAAGGTGATTTGCATGCATTTTTCAAAACAGAAGTGGCGTTTTGAATGTTCAACTTTTGAAGGCCGGTACACCCTACGCTCGGTCGGTTCAACAATCCCACCCGTTACCCAGGAATAAGCTTCCCGATGCGGGATTGGTTTTTGACACGTGCGTTCTTATCTAGTCCATTCGTTCGTGTGTTCATAATTCTCCTGCAATAGTCTGCTCAAGCGCGAAGGCGTGAGTGCCGCGCTCCGATATCTGTTTTGATACTGACCGCACGTGTAGTTCGTGAAACACCCTGCAGGCCTTTCGTCTTTGATGTTCTCTTTTGCTGCCCTCGTCATTCACACGTACGTTTTGTCGGTTGGTCTTCTTTCTGAATTTACATTGCTCGTAGTGTGTTCCGAACCTCGCATCATGATTGGAACATCAACGAAACATCCTCATATGTCGATCTTTCCCCTTTGTACGGACATGATCAAACAGCGCAGGATAGTATCCGTGTCAGAAACGGATATGGACTTCTGAAGCCCGATGTGTTTGCCGAGGATAGGCTGTTGCTTTTGCCACCTGCTGTCTGCACACTTCTCGTGCTATTCAATCGCAATCATAATGTACGCCAAACTCCATCTGTTCAAATTACTGCGCTCAAAGTCGGTTGATAGTACATCGCCAAGAAACTCTATGACATCAATGAACGTGGCACCTTCGTCGATCCAACGAAGCTCAAGACTGACAATCCGGAAGATTTCAGGAAGTTACTCGAACAAGAAGAAGAGTTATTCCAGACTGCACGTCTAGTCAACTGTGGTTGGTTTGGGTCAAGTCAGTCTTCTCTCGACATGTTCTCTGTTCTCGTGAGAATGAAATGTTTGTAGTCGTATTTTCCGACTATTTCTCCTGCATCTTGGGTTTGATCAGGGATGGCAGCAGCTGGAGCTTGAACCCTTTTGGTGTAAGGTTTCTCCTAGGCATGTATGACTTTGTTGAATTTGTTCTCTTTTTAGGAAATACGCAACGAGGACCACTCTGTCTTCGAGCGTGGAAAGGGTAACGTTTGCAGTGTTGAGGCAAGCCAGCACGATTAAATAATACCAGTACTTCCGCTAATCATACGTGTGATTTCCCCTAGTTCAATTGCTTGTATCGCTGGCACGCGACCACCAGTGTTGAGGATGAGAGGTGGGTTGGTCAAGTCTTCAATCAAATCTTCGATGGAAAGAGCCCCGAGACGGTGACGGTCCAAGACTTCAAATACGCTGCGCACAGGATTGCGGCGACGAAACCTGACGTTGCCGACTGGACATTTGGAGGGTAAGTCGCGGTTCTTGATCGTATGCATATACTTATCAAGCCACGTCTAGGCTGAAACGCCAGGCAGATCATAGCTTCAATGATGACGATCTTGCTAATGTCCTTCACAATGCGTGAGCCGTACTGGTGTCGTGGATAAAATGTCAGCTGATGGATGGTGCAAATTCAGAACTGAACATCCAGCAGGGGCATTCCGTGCCCGGGGCACACCAGGCAAGTTGGACCATCTGAGTAGTCCCTATCCACGCTGATCTCATTATAATAGCAAGCATGCGTCTTAATGAGGTCATGGGAATTGAGCAGAACAGACGCTGGGGCGTATGTTCACTCAACGACTTCAGGAAGGTACGACAGTGAGAATACTCAATGCTTCTCCATTAATTGCTCATGACTGTGTCTTATAGTATCTTGGTTTGAAACGTAAGAATATGCCACATAATTCTCGGTAGAGTTTGACCTTCATCCGACTACCAGCATATAAGACCTTCTTGGAGTGGAATTCTGACAAGGAGATAGCTGACGCGGCAGAGAAACTCTATGGCAATGTTGAGAATCTCGAGCTCTACGTTGGACTTCAAGCAGAGGAGGCCAAGCCCGTCATGGAAGGTGCGGGTCTCTGCCCCGGTATGTCCTACTTCTGGCATCTATAGATCAGTGATTCACTGGTCTTCAGGGTATACTATCAGTCGTGCTATCCTTAGTGATGCCATTGCCCTCACTCGTGGTGACAGGCACTTCACACATGATTACACTCCGTACAATTTAACCGCGTGGGGCTTTGCTGATTGTCAAAGGGACCCTAACGCGTTTGGGTTTGGTAGCACTCTTGGACGCTTGCTTCTTAGAACCTTGCCCCACAACTTCACTGAGAACAGTGTCTACACCTTCTTCCCGCTGATGACTCCTGAATCGATGAGGACAAATCTGGACAAGTTGAAGCTTTTGGATCAATATGATCTGTCGCGTCCGAAGAGACATAATGCTGCACAGGTTGTCAGCTCGTATCCTCAGGTCGCAGAAATTGTCAAAGATCGTAGCGCGTTCAGCCCTCCTTACGCTGTGAGAGCTGCGAGAGTTCTTAGTGGTAAAGGGTCAGTCAACTATCAATTTAACTGGCATTGGCAAGAGACTAATCAGCACAAAGGTTCTATACCATTGACGGCCTTGGTGCCCGAGAGAAAGTATACAGGGCCTTGGCTGATTCCACCGAGTCTATTGACAAAATTGGCCGTTTCTTTTATGACACCACACGTAAACTCATTGATTCACATTCCTACAAGTTGGTAGGGAAGATAACCCACGGTGTTAATCTCGTCCGCGATGTGCTCAAATACGTCCCAGTTTACTGGGCTGCCTCTGAAATTGTATGTTACATTGTCTGCCTTTCCATCATAGCTCTGAAAGTGCCGAAGGGGGGCTTCAGCTTGAAGACTAAGGAAAGCCCAGAAGGTCACTACACTCCTCAAGAATTGTACCAGATCCTTGGAGATATCTATTCGTGCGTTGTCCTTTAACTAATCCAGGTATATAATCTCATCTTCATCATCATGAAGCTTCATCTTCTTGGACGTTGAGGCATCCAGAGTCATGGTTTTGGGAGCAAAGGTTACGACTGACATCAAACATCTACTCGATCTCATCAAGGGTAATTTAGGGCTGGGAATTATTGATAAGGTACTTTGTTATTTGACTGAGGTGTTTTTTGACTGATCTTTCCTCATTAGAACACCCTGAGCGAGCTCTTCCATAAGCACAAAAAGACAGAACATCACGAAATTGTCAAACGCCTTCATGCTCTTGGCGGTTCAACTGACGAACTTGCCAATACTATTCTAGCTCTTCTCGTGGGCTCAACGGTCGAACTATCTCTTGGTATGGACACTTTTTCCCCAGAATTTCGGGTGTACTTCATGTATGTTTCAGCCCTGACCAATGCAGTGAACCTGTTCCTCGGTTCGGAGCACCAGGCGACAATACACACCTCGGCAAATTTAAGTAATAGTAAGGCGTTAAATGGTCTCATTTATGAGGCATTGAGTGAGTTGATAATCTATGCTTTACTGTGTCTGTGTCTGTCTCCTGATGCCGTTTTTGTAAGGGCTTGATCCTCCTTTCCAAGGCGTCTATCGCAAGTCTATGTAATGTCCGTGAAGTTGAATGTTTCCATTAATACCTTTGTAGGTACAATTACAAAGGATCACTCTATTGGAAGTCTCTCCTTGAAGAAGGGTGACAACGTCTTCCTTGATGTCAAGAGTGCGAATCTGGATGTTCGTACATTCTCAAGTTTTTTTTGTTAAAGTTTCTCAAATGAGTATGACAGGAGACTGTCTTCTCTTCTGCTAATGCTGTGGACTCTACTCGTATGGGTAAGAATGTGATCTGGGGTGATGGTGTCTTCAATCATCTTGGAGAACAATTGACACTCAAAGTTTGTTATCTCCTCTTTTCTGCTACAACTCAGCTTATTGTTCTAGGTGTTGTCCGAGTCAATTCGTGCCATCTTCTCGTATGACAACGTTCGTCGTGCGCCTGGACAATCAGGCACTCTTGCTAGGTCTGATTATTGTAATGTCCTAGTTGTCTAGTCTGACACCCAAATCAGGTTTAAGGAGCAACACCGTCCAGAGCTAGCATATTCATATCTTGATGATGCCTCTTGCTTGTCTCCCTGGCCCACCTCTTTGTCAATTTTGGTAAGTTTTCTCTTGAAAAAGAGTCATTTTTCATGGGATGCTCACTAAATACAAATAGTACGATGTATCTGCGAGGAAATAACCGTGGATCTCAGTCATCGGGGTTTTATACCAACTATGTCGATACCTAATTTAGTTTGAATATCGTACTTAATATTCCATTGTTCATCCGAGTGGTGTCGTCATCTGAGTTGTGTCGATCCGAGTAGAAGAGAAACTTTGAGGTGATATGTACGTGAGTAAATGATGTGTTTATAAGAGTCCTAAATCTGTCGGTATGAAGTAAAGCTTTAGGGTATATGAATAACACTTCGGTATGATATATTGGTATCGAAGAGGTAAAAGTGAATCGTATGTATGCAGGCAGTGTGATGGTCAGAAAGTGCGTGAACTACTTATTGAAAAGAAAGGCTTTACAGTTCAATCATGACGCACATCCTGTCTCACAACATCAGCATTGTGTATGATGCCAAGTTCAAGACTATCCATATCACCAAGATGCAGTTCGTGCTCAGGGCGGAGGAAGAGACTCGCGGGACTTCCTGTGGTGATAGAAAAGTTGGCCGTACTTGGTGAGATACTCATTGCCGACGTTAGCGAGACATTACGGGTCACGGTATTTTCATGAGGAATTTGTGGCGTTGATGTTGATGGGGAAAATTGTGAGTGATCTAAACTGTCGTTCAGTGAACCTGTATCTTGGTCATACTCGTGGTCATGTAGCAGCATTGTCATATTGGCCGGTGGCACAGGAAATACCGATGAAGTGGTACTGAAGCGTCGTTTGTGCACAGGCGTCGAAGAGAGCACAACAGACCCGGATTGCACTCCCAGAGAATCAGGATGAAGTTCCGCTTCGTCAGGTATTCTGACATTTCCGTTCTGGGTCTGATGGAAATCGAGTACGACATCGAGCTTGTCGCGTACTTTGCAGCTGACAGGATTTGACCATTCGTTGGCACCGTTGTCAACATTCTCTATGTGAGGAGGGACAGTGAAACCGCTCTTCTGAATGATAGTGCCGAGTCTGTCGTTCGTCCTAGATTTGAGCATTTGGACTTGGACCCTAAGATCTCCCGTCTCCTTTGTTAATTCGCCAACAACTCTTCTGAGGGCATTGACCTCTGCCTCAGCTTGTTCTAGTCGATCTCTAAGATTCCCGTTCTCTTCTCGTAAGATTTTTGTCGTCCGTTGTGAATCTGAAAGCGCCGCGAGGAGTGCTTCAGTCTCACCCGCGTGTTTATCCCTCAGCTCCCGGATTTCCTCCCTTTCTCGGTCCCGATCGCGCCCAGAGAATGCGAGTGAAGATCCGAATACAGACGTCGGTGCTGTGGAGGCCGATTGGGGCGTATCCCTGCTGCCACTCGATACAGTGAATGTCGGGCTCTCCATGAGTCCGTGTGTCCCACTAACACTTCCCCTACGACTTGTACTGCTGCCACCAGCTTCTGAAACCGCTAAACGTGAGGGTGCGCGAGCGCCATACTCTGAAGCACTTCGCATAGAAGCAAATCTGCCGTGAGTAGAATTCAAGCTTCCAGGGCCGTTCCTGTCGAAGTGCGGCTGTTGGTCACGTCCAAAATCTAGCAACCCTGCAGCTTTGAACGCCTTGACTGTTCGTGGGCCTAGCCACTCCGTGACTGGTGCATTTCCGTTCGCCGTGTTCTCCGTCCGACCACCACCCCATCGTCGGCCTACCCGCATTGATTGACTGCTACTCGAGCGCTGCTCTCCAAACTCAGTGACTCCTTCAACGTCGCCTTGACGATTCGCTTCGCCAACAGAGTATTGTGTTTTCGAAACTCCAAGCGTATGTCGGCCTCCTATACGATCTTGTACACTCATGCTGCGTTTACGTGCCCGTTCTAGAACCGCGGATGCGATTTTGGCGTTTTCGGTGTCCGTGGCCGTCCCCCGAAGCGTATCTAGAGATGGTCGCGCGGAGCTTATGTGCTCAAAATTATGGGTATCAGAGGAGAGAGATCGTCGTGGTAGGTCAAAACTTCCACTTTCACGGGAAGTAGACTCGAAGGAAGGCCGGGAGGCAAGCCTCGAAGTGGACGAAGGAGTGAAGGGTCGAATAGCATCAGGATTATTATTAGCTTCTGGTGAGGTAGCTGGACGTCGAGTACCTGGGCGGGGCATTCTCGTGAATGGGGTTCTGTGTCGAGAAGTAGAACTGGACGCTGGTTGCGATGGTGCCAGAGTTAAGACAGAACTCGGGGCTTTAGTAGCGGAGGAACGCCGGGATAAGGTTGTCATAGATGCCGTAGGAATTGATAGGGGCGAGGATATAGTTTTCGGTGGAGTAAACGGGGATGGCGGGGCAGAGGTGTGTGAGAAAACAGTGAAAGGGGAAGGAGCATTTGTCTTGCGTGCATCTTCGCGAAACGTTGAGTCAGATGCGCTTGAACTAGGTACGACGGTAGAGGGAGTAGGAGAGTGAGGAGAGTGAGGAGAAGGTGATATGGGAGAACGCAAGCGAGGCAAAGATGACTGCTGCCGTGGAGACCTTAGATGCAAGGGACTCAAAGATGATAAATCGGGATCCCCGGAGATAATGGGCGAAGGTGCTAGCACAAATTGAGGAGAACTATTCCAGAAATCGTTACTTGACTGGCCAAGCGACCTCTTGGGACTGTTGATAGTGAGCTTTTTGACGTTGGCGTTTATTCTCTGGACCGGGAGACGGTGTGGATTCAGGATAGCAGCCAGGTCTGGATCAAGCGCGTTTAGGTTTAGAGAGTCTGAATCCTCCGCATCAGCGTCAATTATAATTGCTTTATCTGCGACATTCCACCCTTGAGGCTTGCTGGAAGTTTCTGATCTCATCGCACCCAGGACTTCGTCCTCTAGGTGTGAAGTAGTAAGTTCCAGCATAGACGTATTCATGACATAAGATTGTTCATGAGCGGGAGCAGGTATTTCCGGAGAAGGTGCTCGAGATGGGTTCTTAGAAGAAGGAATGTACTTTGAGATCCCTGATGAGTCGGCTTCTAGGATAGTTGACAGTTCGGCAGAGATAGGAGGACCTGGCGACGGTGTGCGTAGAATTGGTGCCCTGCGCGCTGAAAAGAGAAAGTTGAGAAAGACGTTCTACATGTCTGGAGGAATGAACGCACTAAAAACGTCACCTGTATCATCTTCATCTTGAAATGGGTTTGACGAGCCCTCTTGTATTCCGTCTATAGGTTGTAACATTGAACACGAGACAGACCTGCGAACCGCGCTCCCTTCCAACTCGTCCCTTGTCACTTGGTCAATTGAGATGACAGGCGGAAGACCCGCATCTTGCGAAGCTTTGCCTTCCCTCTGCATCGATCGTCGCACTGAACCAAAGGAATAGAATGGATTTTTCGAGCCGCTTGGAGTGGAAGGAACGGCAGGTGACGCGGGAGTCGCATGCTTGCTAGGTCCAAACGGAAGTAAAGATCTCAATGAACGAAACGCGGGAATTCCAGTTGATGTTGATGTACTCGGCCTGGAAGGTGTTTTGATGGGTAAAGAGGGGGTGGGCGGGGCAGGGGGGGCAGTGCCGGTAGATGCGCGACGTGCAGATGGGAGAGCAGATGAAAAAGGGTGTTTTGGGCGGTTTGGGGTGCTTGTGAGCGACTGCATGGTTGCTCCGCGTCGCGACTAGGATTGAACCAGCAATAAATAGTGGAAACGCGGAATAATTAGAAGGCTGGCAGAATGAACGGAGAGTTTGACAGGATCTCTACCAAGGCAGGGTGTATCCCCAACAGACGGCGGTCAAGGACTTATACATACGACGTGTGGAATTATTGAATGCCGTCGGACCCTGACGAGATTTGATGGATAACCCAGACATCACAGACAAATTATACATAGTGGATTCGTGAAATACACTGGATAGACTGAATATGATAGCATAGTGATAACATGTACATGAATGGAAAATCAATGTCAGTTCCTTACATCTCGAGCTATCTGTTTAAGCAACTCCTCGATCCTCTCTTGCCTCTTCTCTATCTCGTCTAGACGTCGTTCCAGGACTATTCCACCACCCGATTGCTCTGCCCTACTCTCCACCAATGCTTCCGTCACTACCTCAGGACTGACAGGCGATCCTGGTTCTTCAATAGCTTCAGGACTGTGCGTCAAAGGCACCCGAGGCGGGGAAGCGGTCTTCGGGAATGTAGAGAATTTCCTTAGCTTCACTTGTTGACGACGCGGTGGACTTGCTGGACGTTGACCCCGCAGGGAGACCATCGAAATCCGCCGACGACTGACAGGACCATAGCTCACGACCGATGGTCCGGGCATAAATGATGATGTAGATGGTGACATCTCGGCTTTGTCTACTTGGTCTGACTCTTCAGGGATAGGCC
This sequence comes from Termitomyces sp. T69sscA, assembly GCA_017657225.1. Taxonomy (NCBI): domain Eukaryota; kingdom Fungi; phylum Basidiomycota; class Agaricomycetes; order Agaricales; family Lyophyllaceae; genus Termitomyces; species Termitomyces sp. T69sscA. The sequence continues at coordinate 25,117 of JAGGAQ010000022.1, forward strand.
GATCCACGACCACCAATGGATTAAAAACCTGGGCCAGCGGACTGACGAAACTTTGGGGTCCGTCAGTACCTCGTGGGAGCAACGAGTTCGATCGTAAACGAGACATGGTGATTTGTGGACTCTGCGTCCCTTGAATATGTTGTGTCGGTCCTAACGGCATCCTACGGAAGCCCTCGTTGTACTGATAGCTCATTGCGTCGCTGGTGTCCAGTGCGCTCTCGAAGTCCTCCTCAATCTCAAAGATCTTTGGAAACGTCGGATACACACCCAATAGCACATCATTAAATGACTTACTGCACTTATGTCTGCATCTGAGCCTACCAACCCTTCTAAAAAGGCTGATCACACATAAGTGACGTTGAAAGGCCGAAGTTTTCATTCACTTACTGATTCTCCTAAGCTGACGGGGTAGTGCATCAAGGATCTTATCTGCGATGGCGGTAAGAGTTTCGTAAAAATTAGTCGTTCCGCTTCTCTTTGACTGTCGTTCATAGATGGATATCACTAATAGTATGGGGAAGCTTGTGATTCTGTGGCGAATGAAGATAAAGAGACCGAAAGATAAATGCGACGTACCTTATCATTAATACATTGACCTTTTAAAATGGGTGATCAATTGCTGAGTTTTCCCGAACAAGTAGTTCATTTACCTTATGGAACCAACGAGGAGTCAGAACGTAGCTTGCTGGGAGCATTATGCAGAGAGCAAATAAATTTATCGGGGGTTGATAAGAGAACAAAAAGTCCGCTTTGACTCTGGATGCAAAATTCAGTCCAACTATGATTGTCAGTCAAGTCATCAAGTGTCCGTACCCTTCTATAGTGGACACAGCCTTCCTAAACATTGCCTGAGCCAAGAATCAGCGCATTCTACGTCGTTGGGGAAAACAATGATGTACTTCTGCCGCAGCGTCCTCATTGATCGTAGCGAATGTATTCGACAAGATCTGAACATGGCAATTTTATATCAATGGTGAAACGAAGCATATGCATTGATAGAAAACCTACCGACACCAGGACTGCGAGCGGGATACCATCAGTTCTGAACAAAAGGCATGAAAGAAAGACAAACTAGTCAGGAGAAGTGTGTTGCTTAGGCAGGCATAAATGACCAAGAGAACAGGTCCAAAATATTGGTGGAAGTTAGCTGTATCTGGCCTTTAAATCCATTTCTTGATGAAAGCGAGACGACTTACTAGCGTTGTTAAAGCCACTCGCGTCGAGACCGAAATAAAGGTCGAGCATCCACAAGGCAATAGTCCTGAATGACCTCATTAGAACTCTCACATAGGAAACAAAATCTTGATCTAACTCTGGGGAGTAAGGAGACCTAGGCACGAGTAAGAAACTATCTAAGGGATGACAAGACTGACGTACTCCACTTCCGGGTTGTTTCGACTTAGCCTTTGAACAGTCAGCCGATATTTCGAGAACTCGAACCCGGGTGACATACGTCCACAAGGCATACAAGAAGCCGCCAAAACAGAACATGGCAATGAGCATTAGAACAGTAAATTGCGTCATCATTGCGCGAAGAGAGAGCACCATTAAGTTGTCTTTAAGGGTAACAAATGCTAGTCTGTGTAAATACTATTAAAAATTGTGACTTATGAATACAGGAGGACTAACCGGGGAAAAAGAAGACAAGCAATAAGGGCAAGACAGTCAATTCCCCACGTACGCGCCCAAAGACCTATCTGGGCTTTAGTTGGGTGAAAGAAAGTAGGGTTTCAAGATAACACACAGTCATTATAGAATCCATATAGTCTTAGAACTCCATAAATTGCGAATATTGTGACTGTTTGATTTCATATCAGCATAGTAAAGTGATTTGACAGGTAGACACAAAACAAACCAAATGCTAGATCAAATCCGTTCTGAGCAGTGTGAGTGCTGTGCATCGGATTGTCCGAGGGAAATACGAACCCAGGTACCCTTGAAATAGACTAGTCAAGACGTAAGCGCCTTTGTGCCCGGCTTGGGGGAAGGCCAATATGCTCACCTTTGATACCATGTTCTTGCATAGCTGCAACTTTTTCTAGGGTAAAACCCAATGAATAGATCATGAATAACTTCTCAGGGGTACCAAGATTGTCGCGGTCGCTGACTTCTATAGCGATGATGAAGAGTATGAAGAGGATCACGAAGCTGCCAATCACGTCCAGCTGACGTGCTAAAAGAATCTAGATGGACACATACTTGAAGTATTCCAGCACAGAACGGATTGCCGGGACTTTGAGTCTGATAACACATGAGCGAATTTGGTCATCCAGTGGACAACGATAGGATCAGACCGATAGTGATCAAGAAGAGGAGCTCGATGGGGATCATAGAAATGGATGGGCCTTCTTCTGTATGTCTGATGATAGAGTCAGGACTTGTAGAAAGCTGGACAATCTAGCATTCGTACATCAGAAAGAATGGAATGGCTGCTTTCCGCTTGGTATACGCATTTGCCCCTGTGTTATCTGTTCAAAGAGCGATCAATGCGAGATAGATGAGGAAACCTACGTCCAGATAGCATTGATAACCTTTTGACAAGAAGAGCTCTTGATGAAACGTTTAGACTTGCTTAAGATGGCCATTTCAATCGCGTTTCCCACTCGTTCCTCCAAATCGCCGTCTCTCTCCACCCTAGCCTGCTCAAGGACATTGGGATCTGCACCATTGTAGACAGGCCATGTCGTGGTGAGTGCCCGTGTCAGCGCAAGCATGCTGTTTCCATACATGTCCCTATTTCCGTAGTCGCGGAAAGTGCGGATGGCAAGAATTTCGCAGAGAGCGGCCCGAGACTGAGAGACTGTGGCAGTAAGGATATTGTCGTCGTGAAGAAAGTGAACACGGTTAATGAGAAAACAGAAAACGATGGAATAGTTGCCGTTGCGTTGAAAGGCCAGGTATTTCTCCACTAGGGGTTGAACAAGGGTGTATGTGATGTCTGGCGCCAGAAGCTAATCGGACCGCGTTTGAGATGGCCTCTGGAAACAAGTACCAGTCCAACTCACAGCATCGTATGTCAAAGGAGTGTCTGGAAGGCAAGTAAGAAAAGATACAAGTAAAACTAGGAGATGTGACGCACCGATGTAATGCTAGATACGGTAACGTGAACAGGGATAGTTAGCACTAATTCTGGACCCTGGATTGCATTGAAGGGAAGTGTAGCGGTATGACATCACGCGGAGAGCATGATGAAAGCTACCTGAATTTGGCAAAATAACTTACCAGCACGTCCTGGTAATTTCGGGGGCGATTAGCGAGGCAAAGAATGATAAGCTCTGAGACACACCCTCCTGATCAGGTGGATGATTGGGTAGACAGGAGTGGCTTCGACATCTTCCCTGTAGTAGGGATGGGAATGAGATACATGGAGACCAAGAGCCGAAGGGAAGTGAAGCATGCTTACGGCCGCAGCAAAGGCTCGTGGTCATCTCGTTGAGATTCGGACATGATTTTGTGGGTATCGTTGCTTGCCGACCTTTTAATGGATCACAACGCTGCTTCCGTCTCCGAAAACGCGATTTCTGGAGACTAGCGGATTTTGGCGACTATGAGTATTCCTGCTGTGCGCGGTAACATAAGTGGATTCTGCCGCCCGCATAGCCTATAGCGAATTATACTCATACTGATTTGTGTTTCCAGAGTTCCAACTCGGGCAGCCTTGGTGGGGGTAGAGGATTGAAACTCCGCCAGACGCGTTGTCGCGTAACGAAGCCACCTGACCTGAGACCCGCCCAGCGCTTGCTCGTCGTCTCTGCCATGCAGGCCGGCCCACGACCGCCCGGCAGCACCCAGCCCCCCGTCAAAATATACAATGCAGTCTACTCGTCTGTCCAGGTCCGTCCTCCTCGCCCTGTCCTCCACAGCAGTTAACGCGTTCGCGTCGCTCCAGGTCTACGAGTGCATGGTCAGAGGTATTGCCGTCATGCGCAGGCGGAACGATTCCTACGTGAACGCGACTCAGATCCTCAAGGTGGCTGGGGTGGACAAGGGCCGTCGTACAAAGATTCTGGAGAAGGAAATATTGCCTGGGAAACATGAGATAGTCCAGGGTGGTTACGGTAAATATCAAGGAACTTGGTACGCGTCAAATCAGCCGCTTATCCTCTGAGTCTAACCCCGTAATGGCCTGCAATAGGATTCCGCTGGAGAAGGGGCGTGACATCGCCGAGCAGTATGGTGTCGCGCCATTGTTGTCGCCTCTCTTTGACTTTACGCCCTCGACAAGTTCTCTGTCTAATCTTCCTGTTGGTACATCCGGTGGTACAGCATCACCCCGGCCTCTTTCTGCTGCTTCCTCTTACTCAAGTATTGGTCAGACCGGTAATTACATGCCCTCAATGCCCTCCGCCCTCGCGCCACCGCCCATCATGCCTGGCTCCGCTCTTCGCCTGCTGAATCAAGGCCGTGCGCAAGGTCTGTTTACACCTTCCACCTCGAGTATCAGTCCCTCGTCCCGCGCCGGGTTTGCTCCTTCATTCTCCAGTTATGGTACTGTGTCCTCACAAACACCGCCCCCATCATCCTCCCTCAAACGAAATCGCTCAGAGGCAGATGTAGACCTCGGAAACCGTGCCTCAAGTCATTTCATTTCGCAATCCTCTTCACAATTTGCCACTCTCGATTCAGCCCCGGACATTCAGATGAGTGACCGATCAAGGCCACCGTCCACTGGACCTTACGCCAACGGAGAAGAAGGCCCACCAGCGAAGCGTGCACGCACCGATGTTCCATCTTCCTCTCAAATAACCTGGCAATTACCACCACGCAATCAAACGCATTCTCTACCTTCTCTTCGGGACACCCGTTCTACGCCACAAATCGGCGCAAATGGTGCGTCGCGACCACCCAGTGCTCTCTCTGGACAGACAACTGCTTCTCCTGACCTTGAGACTCGCTTAACGCGTTTCGCATCCAAGCCATTGGTGCCGCGCCTAGCAGACCCCTCAGCACCCTTAAGAGATACACGGCGTGCTGCCGTCGTTGCTGCAATCTCCCAGCGTGATGATCCTGCACCCGTCCTTGACCTCCTACGCGAGATTACTTCTGCGCAGGTGCCTAGCCAGAACACTCCTCAAAACGGACTAGAGGTTGATATTGTCATTGATGACCAAGGTCACACTGCTCTTCACATTGCTGCAAGCCTTGCACGTCAGCATATCATGGAAACCCTTATAAGAAATGGAGCTGACATCCATCGTGGCAACTACCTTGGCGAAACTCCACTCATACGTGCGTGTCTTGCGACTGCCAATGCAGATCTCCAGACATTCAATACTTTGGTCTCTACTCTTCATCCTTCTATCCGCACCCTTGACACATCACGCAAATCTGTCATTCATCATATTGTATCCCTCGCGGGCGTCAGCGGCAGAGCAGGTTCAGCGCGTTATTACCTAGAGCAAATTTTCATGTGGATTGCACAACGTCAAGGTGGTGACTTCAAGTCGCTTGTGGATTTACAGGACGAGCATGGTGATACTGCGTTGAATATTGCTGCCCGGGTGGGGAACAGAAGCTTAGTCCGGACGTTGTTAGATGTTGGTGCCAACCGAACATTGCCGAATAAGCTGGGGTTGAGGCCTGGTGATTTTGGAGTCGAGACCGAGGTGAGAAGGGAAGACAGTCCTGTATCAACCTTGTTCTTGACGGTCATTCTTTGAGCAGGAGTTGAGCGGTGGTCCACGGCCTGAGGATCTCCTCGCAAATCTTCGCACAGGGCCACCAGCCCCGGTCCAGAAGAGTCATGAGGTTATCGCAGGTGAATGTTTTGCTCTCAATGTAGAATTGAATGACTAACTTGCGCGGTTCAAGAAATGACAGCGATGATACAAAACCTGAGTGCTGACTTCCAGAGCGAAGTAAAAACAAAACAGGATACACTGGATGTAACCCAAGCTCACTTGCGTGCTGCAACGCGGGAACTTGCCGAACAACGCAAGCAAGTCAGCATGTGGCAAAGTCGCTGTGGCGAACTTGATCAAATCACTCATCGCATGCGCAACGTTGAAAAGGCCATTGCCGACGAAGATCAATTCGATTGGACCGGTCGGACGGATTTGGAGGGAAACGACGCTCGGAACACCGCCGGTCCGGCGTTCCAATGGCGCGGTTCGAACTCGACGATGATCGGCATAGGTGGGTCGGTGGATATATCGTTCAACGTCGACGTGGAGCCGCCCATACCCACCGGGGACTCACCTGCAACCTTGATCAGGCTGAGGAGACTGATGACCTGGCATTTGAGGATGGAGGAGCTGATGAGGGCAAGGCTGAAGACGTTGCAGGGTGCGAGTGCGGAGAAGGAGTATCAGTGCAAGAAAATCGTCTCGCTATGCACCGGTATCCCGATCGATAAAGTTGAAGGAGTAAGTGTTCTTTTTCACCCCGTGCCGCTTAGAAATGAATGCCGTCTGACTCTTGGCAGATGTTAGAGAACCTTGTCATCGCGGTTGAAAGCGAGTCACAGGGAGTAGACATTGGTCGTGTTTCTGGTTTTATGCAGAAGGTTTGATTCACTATCGAAACTTTTTCTGATCTGATTTTCCCCCTTTATAGGTTCGTGATGGGATTATCTAGGAAAACCTTTCCGCGTGCCTCGTAACTATTATCCATCTACAAGTCGAATAGAAGTATTCGCTGGGAACGATTGTAACATGCTCATTACCTTCGGATGTTTGGTTTAAATATATCAATTGTGATTGTATTGCTGATTTTACACATCCTCTGGAGCGAAGAGCTGGAAATTACGATTGTATGTACCCGATGCGATCAGGTTACCATCAGATGATATATCCACCGACATGACCTTCCCTGCATCTGTGGAAAGCGTTCGCAGCAGCTGCCAATCATCCGCACTCCATAGCTTGACAAATCCATCATACCCAGAGCTCGCGAAAAAGAGCCCAGAACGGTATTTCCACTCTTCCAACAATGTCGTCGCAGTGTCCCTTGGTGGGGTATCATTTGACTTGTCAGCATCAGCACCATCCATGTCAACGTCGTTCGGAGGCGGTGACGACACGGGTTTGAAAAAGAGGTCGTTGGCATAGAAAAAGCGAACGTCGGAGACGTTTGACAGATGCGCGGGAATCGTATAGAGAGACTTGAGGGAACGCATGTCCCATATACGGATCGTATCGTCCCCTGCTCCAGTGGCGATTTGGTACCTATAATGAGAGATGTATTGAGCAACGAACTCGACGTGGAACGTAAGAGAATCATCCGAACCCGTTGGGCGAGAACCCAATCGAGAAAATGCTCTGGACATGTCCGTCAAGGATCATGGCCGTTCTTCCTGTCCGTATATCCCACACACGACCAATAGCATCGAGGCCTCTATCATGATGATTGTCAATCAGCTGTACTAGCATCATACAACGTGTCGTACCCAGATGCAACTAATGCGCCATCTATTTGGAAATCGACGCAATACACTTCCTTTGAGTGGCCTTCTTGTAATAGGAGTTCCTTAGAGGTGTTGACGTCCCATAGACGCCACGTCGTGTCGAAACTTGCACTTGCGACATAATTTCCGGACGGATGGAAGGCTACACGACACACGCGATCCTGATGTCCTTTCATCACCGAGATAGGCGAGTCGCTTGGAAGTAGCACTGAGCTATGTAATCAAGAAGGACGAACTCTGTGGAACGGCACACCTTTCTAATGACCACAAATTTACGTTTCCTTCACCAGCGCCACTCGCAAGATTGACCAGTTCTTTCCCTTGAGTCAACGTCGCCTGGGGATGCCACGCAACCCCTCCTACACGATCCTCGTGCCCTGAAATTGTCCGTGCAACTCAATCTGAGGTCAGGAGAAGAATGATATGACAAACCACGCAAAGATCGGACTGGGGTACATGCAGGAACATTCCACAATTTGACTGTACCAGACCAACTTCCAGTTGCAAGAATCTCATTATTGGGTGCAAATCGTACTTGCGAAATTGGCCGCTCGTCACCGATTTGTGAGCCAAGGTTAACAAATTTCTGGTCGAGGTTGAGAGTGAATGAAGACCGCTTGATCAGCTCGTCGACTTACTTTAACTTCGTTGAACACCCGTTTCCGTATGTCTACGATACGACCAAGGGCCATTTTGCTATCTAACCGCTGTTGGGCGACGCGCTTTTGAGCTCTGTCAAGGAAACGAGGGAGAACCACAGTAAGCACCTTGGCCTTTACCTATCTTGAGTATAAATCCAACCTGGGCAGGGAATATTCCGCTATCCGTCTCCGAGCTTCCAAAAGTTCTAGCGAGCCTGGCGAGTAGAATTCTTCCTCCTGGAAAAAGTCACTTTTAAACGTTTATGAGGATGTAGCCCATTCACGCACCTCCTCGTCACTGTCTGATGAAGACTCTTCATCCACATGCATAGCATCATCTCCCCTTGCCGCGTTGATTTGTGATAGAACGTAGATGAGACGGTCTCGACGATCTGCAGCCTAAAGCACCATTCAACAGCGACCCAAATTGAGTGCATATGTACATACACGTTCACCAAAGAGAGTTATAGGTTCGCCGATCTCTCGCAAACGCAATTTGACACGGTTATCATCCGTCGGGACAGCCATGCTTCGAGCTTTCTTTTTGCGTTCGAGTTCATCGAGAATGACCTTGTTCTCCAATCTTGCGCGTTCTGAGGCATAGTGGGTATTGTCGGTCATAAGAGTGTCATAAGTGAGTTCGGCCATAGTTGCGAGACTATATTGGGATGGCTGGAGATATATACGCACTGACGGACGACTTCAAGTTCGTGCACCAAGTCCAAGCGATTCTCCTGTGTTTGGAATCGAAGGCGTCACCAAATACCCGGGATCAAGGAGTCTCAAGGAGTCCAAGTCCGGTTATCTCGGTTTTCTATTCCAATCCCTCTCAGTTAGCGCGATCTGGACGCTTGAGATAGACACGTATGAAATATGATACAGCGACTTAGAGTTGTAAACTGTCCTAGCTTGATGCAGTAACCATCGAGTTTTAGCCTCCCGGGTCATGATTTCCCCGTGTTCATATATATATTCAACAAAATGCTTCCGTCTATACCCGGTATAAAGTATGCCGCAAAGGCTACATACATACGTAGAGAGCGAATATATGAGTAACAAGTCATCAATTGTTGTGAGGAGGTTTTCGGCGGGCCCATGGGCAACCATTGTGTAGGCGTTGAATGCGTTCCTTGTCAGCGCACTTCAAAGACTTCTTTCAGTGCCACGAGCTTCGTGTTCACAAGGCATCACCGGCCTGATCTACAACATTCAATACCTCTTCTCTTCCGTTCTACCCTTCCCTTTACCTTTCCTGCTTCTCAATGTACCAACCAGGCCCCTCGAGCCCCATCAGCCCCAGCGTTATGAACCGGCATCTGAATCATGAACAGTCGACGAGCAACCCGAAACCAGATGACTGTATGGCTGCCCTCTGTCACTCGTGTAACCAATTCTGATCTGTCAATAAGACATCTATTTCGAACGTTCGACAGAAAGCTTCTCATCCGATGCTGTTGCTCGATGTACTGCTGCCAAGCTCAAACTTGAATCCTACTACAAGGTCTCTGTGGACGCTGCTATTGAGCGCAACGCAAGGTACTGTGCAGTATGATTATTCTTCCTTGAGGTCAACCTCAATACAATTGCAGGCGTATCGAGCTCGAGACGAAGTTGACCCAGATCCACTCCGGCGATGCGAAGGAGCGCGAGATACGCAAATACGGCAGGACAGAATCGCAACATCTGCGTTTGAAGAGGACCAAGATCAAGCTAGATGACTTCATTACAGTCAAGGTCATTGGGAAGGGCGCTTTCGGCGAGGTGCGCAACCATTGACACACTGGCTCCAATGTTTCTTCTCATGTCCATCAACAGGTCCGATTGGTGCAGAAGGTCGATACAGGGAAGGTATACGCTATGAAGAGCTTACAGAAAGCGGAAATGTTGAAGCGCGATCAGGTATGAACGCGCCCCTGCCCTCAAAACGAACCCCATTCACCTGATGTTTAACTATCGTGCACAGCTGGCTCATGTACGTGCGGAACGAGACGTGTTGGCGGAATCGACCTCGCCATGGGTCGTACAGCTTTTCTACTCGTTCCAAGATCCACTTTATCTCTACCTCATCATGGAATTCCTACCCGGCGGTGATTTGATGACGATGTTGATGAAATATGACGTCTTCTCAGAAGATGTGACACGATTTTACATGGCCGAATGCATACTGGCGATTGAAGCGGTGCACAATCTTGGATATATACACCGGCATGTCGCTCCCTCCTAGTCTGCTATTTATCCTTTTAACAGTGCGGCAGTGATATCAAACCAGACAACGTACTTATAGACAAGAATGGCCACCTCAAACTGTCAGATTTCGGCTTGTCCACTGGCTTGCACAAATCCACAGATCACGAATTATACAAACGGTTCCTAGAACAGGAGAAAACGAGAGATTTGGCGCGTAACAGCGTTCAGGTCAATTCCATCAACCTCACGATGAGTCGTGAGCAGATTGCAACTTGGAAAGCCAACCGAAGGAAACTGGTACGCACTGCAATTACCTGTGTGTTCGTTGCATATAACAAGGTTTAGGCATACTCTACTGTGGGAACCCCTGACTATGTACGTGCTACGTTTGACAGAATTGTCAAATCGCTTAATATCTTATTCTAGATCGCACCCGAAGTATTCCTTATGAAAGGATACGGCAAAGAGTGTGACTGGTGGTCGCTGGGCGCCATATTCTTTGAATGCCTCGTCGGCTATGCGCCGTTCTGCTCTGAGAATCCAGGAGACACGTATAAGAAGATTATCGACTGGCCACACTATCTCTTCCTTCCAGAAGAGTTGTACATCTCACAAGAAGGCGAACATCTCATTCGCAGGCGGGTATCTTCCACATTCTGATTTCTTGGCATTGATTGGGTATTTTCAGTATGATGACATGGGCTGAGCAGCGCCTCACGGTGACTCAGATCAAGACACACCCCTTTTTTTATGGTTGTGATTGGAACTCGCTTCGTCACATCGAACCGCCATTTGTTCCACGCTTACAGTCTATCACGGACACGTCATACTTTCCAATGGACGATGTTGGGAACACGCCCGAACACTTGGAGAGGGTCGAGGGTGTTGGAGCAGAAAAGGATCTGGCTTTCCTTGGGTGCGCATATAATACCCTGGATCACCAACGCTGCGACTGATGAATTCTCTTCCTTTTCAAGGTTTACCTTCAAGCGTTTCACGGGTGGCGCTCAAACCTCTGGATGAGGTCTATAATCAATTTTTAACTCTGCGCTCCTGTCTCGGGTATCTTCTGGAAGAGCTCGGGATATGCAGCGTGTATGGTTGTAATAATATAGATAGTTGATGGATGGAACGTCGAGGTGCAGAGAACGCTGGTCGAGCGCTATTTCCGGTGACTTGTCCGAAATGATTGAAACGGCCAACGGGAAATTTGGGTGGCGTATCTGACAAACGAAAGGAATGAGATTTTATATTTAGTTGACTGGCATGACCATTTACGGATGCACGTCGATGTATGACCACCTTTACGCCTCAAAGATACATACAGGAAAATGTTTATGGTAGCTTCAAGCTTGAAGTCCATGACCTTTCTAACGGGCCGGGCGGTCCGCACAAAAGTACGTCCCTGGGGTTGTCAGGTCATCTGCACATCTTCATGTCCATACATATGGATCCCCCATATGGATCCTACGAATATAAAGAAGTCCTTTTTTTATTAACCCCACCCTAGCGTCTCTCTATAGATATTCACCAAAACCATGTCTAACATCAGTCTAGAGAGCGGTAATGCTGCCATTTATGATCCACGCAAAGTGCTTCAGCACCCTCAATTCCGTGTCCTTGCGCTCGATGAGAAGCCATCTAAGGATGCCAACATCGCTGCGTTCTACAACCCTTCACACGAGATCCATCTCGTCGAGAAACCTCGTCCTGTCCCCGGACCCGGACAGGTCCTCGTCCATGTCCGTGCCACTGGTATCTGCGGGTATGCTTTTGTTTTACAATCTGCAATGAGCACAGGTTCCGATTGAAGTGTTAGATCTGACGTTCACTTCTGGCAACATGGACGCATAGGTGACTCCATGGTTGTCTCGGACGAGGTAATTCGCTATCGAGACAATTTCTTTCCATCTGCTAATCCTGTGATCAAGTGTGGTTCAGGCCACGAGTCTGCGGGTGAAGTTGTTGAGGTCGGTGAAGGCGTTACCGAATGGAAAGTTGGTAGGGGAATATGTTTTGGTGTCCTTCACATGCGATGTTGACCGAACCTCTTGTAGGCGATCGTGTGGCCATTGAAGCTGGTGTTCCTTGCTCACAACCTGCCTGCGATCCCTGCCGCACAGGAAGGTACAACGCTTGCCCGAGTGTCGTCTTCTTCTCCACTCCTCCCTTCCATGGTTTGTCCTTCATCGTAGAGCAGAATGATGTAGCTCATGCTATCTTACAGGAACATTGACGAGGTGGCATTTGCACCCCGCCCAGTGGTTGCACCATCTCCCCGATAATGTAAGTTACGAGGAGGGTGCTCTCTGTGAGCCTTTGTCTGTTGCTCTAGCTGGCATCGAACGATCTGGCCTCCGCCTCGGCGACCCTCTCCTCATCTGGTACGTTTCTTTAGATCGTCTTCTTGACAAGGTTACTGATATCACCCATTGCCGTGAAGTGGCGCTGGCCCTATTGGCCTCGTATCTCTGCTATCTGCGCGGGCTGCCGGTGCGGAGCCTATCATCATCACTGATCTCTTCCAAAGCCGCCTTGACTTCGCGAAGAGTCTCGTTCCAAGTGTCCGCACCGTTCTCATCGAGCGCAATTTTTCCCCCAATGAGCAGGCTGAGCGGATCAAGGCTGTTGCTGGTGTGCCCTTATCTGTTGCTCTTGAATGCACTGGTGTTGAGAGCAGCATCCACAACGCCATCTATTCCATGAAGTTCGGCGGAAAAGTCTTCATCATTGGTGTCGGAAAGAACGAACAAGTAGTGAGTATTCTCATTGCCAATGTCAATCAAACCTTTTTGACGTTTGCACTTCCAGTTCCCGTTCATGCATCTCAGCGCCAACGAGATAGACGTTAGCCTCCAGTACCGCTACGCCAACCAATATCCAAAAGCGATCCGCCTTGTGAACGGCGGTTTGATCAACCTCAAGCCACTCGTCACCCACAAGTTCGCGCTTGAGGATGCCGTGAAGGCTTTCCATGTTGCAGCCGATCCTTCTCAGGGCGCCATCAAGGTTCAAATCGTCGACTAGTCGCGATATGATGAGAATCTAAGGAATACACTCTCTAAATGTTTCTTTAGGGCTTCGTTGTTGATTGGTAGTAATAATACAGTGCATTCTGTTCGTAAGTAACACAACTAGAAAGGCTCTGGCTAATAAGTCTGCATAACATGTCCTAAGAGAAAATTGTGATCAAGTCAACCCCAACGCCGAGTCGGGCTTGACGGTCCTGGCGCACTATCCATACGAGCCCGTCGTGGCCAACCGGAATCAACAGGCCTTGGCGGATGTTCATTCCCGCGTCGCCCTCTGCCCCCTGATCCTGAACCACGCCCCCCGCGCGAATTCCGACCTCCACGATCATCACGTTCGTAAACCGCTCCTGGCTTATGACCTCCAGGCCTATCCCATGATAAAGGTGGTGGACGCTGTGGTGGTGGGTTTGGTTGAGGTAATGACGGTGGCTGATACAATCCCCCTCCGTAGCCGTGCGGATCGGTCTGCCAAGGTTGAGCTGGGTGTGGAGGATAGATTTGTGGTTGATGCTGGGGAGGGATGATGGGAGGTGGAGGCGGAGGCGGAACTTGAGACTGTGGCTGGTTCTGTAGCGGTGGAAGGGCCGGCAGGGGAAGAGTGCCATTGGCTGTAAGTGTCCGAATCATGAGCTGAATTTGTTCTGGAGTGAGGGATGCGACTTCCGCTGCGATGTTTCCTGCTAAAGGAGGGGCTGGAGGCGACGTTTGAGGGAACGGCGGGGTAGCTGCAGGTGGGAGTGAAGGTGGTTGTATCTGATGCGGCACTGGAAGAAAAGAGGGGATGACAGGTGCTGGTGGCGTTGGCAGTGGAGCCAGCTTTCCTTTGTTGAGCACCCATATTCCAATGAGAAGGTTAGCCTTTCGTGTTTTTGGCAAATGAAGGTTGTCGAGCAACTCCATGTACTCTGGCAAAGGATCACTTGATAGCAACGGGATGATGTATAGCTCACGCCCTGGGTGGTAGTCCTTCGGTTTCATACCCCATGGAAATATAAGCCCGTGTCGTCTATCGGCAAGTCAAATCAGGTATCTACAAAGTAGTCGAACAAAGTACTTACCCTTTTGCAATCAGGAAGTCGCTAAGAATTCGGAATCCGATATCTTCACCAACAGGTGAGAAGGCAACAGCGATAAGTTCTTTGGCAGAATTCATCCGCGTCTGTAGAAGGAACTTGCTTGAATTATCGACTGGTACACGGCCATCGATACGGAGAAAGTCAGAAGGAAACAATGTCTTCCAAAGCAGCGAATCATGCTCCAAAGAACTTCCTCCCACCTGGCGGGCGTGAAGAGAGACTTCTTGGGGTAAGGTGGTGTCCAATGGCATGGAAATCTATTAGCGTTGTGAATAAGAGCAAAATAAACTATAGTTGAAAGCCTCAAACCTTTCCAGTCCATACGTGCGGCAGTGCATCGAAAGCAGCCTGTTGTGCCTCGATTAGATTGGCCCCAGAGTCTTTCTCTTCCAGAAGCATATCAAAATCATAATCATCTGTCCCGCCGCCACCATCAACGTCCATAAGCGTATCCTTCTCGTCGGCGACGGCCTTGGGAGACGAAGTAGAAGCTGATGGCACTTCTGCTGGTGGCTCAGGTTTTGGAGCATTCCAAAGTGCATCGAGGTCGAACGACGAAGAATGGGAAGGCTCAGATACCTGAGCGAGGGGTGAAACTTTCGTCGAAGAGGTTGGAGATGGCTCAGTGTGCCCTAAAGAGGTTTTGTCGTCGCCGACAACGGTTTGAGGAGTCATGGGCGGTGAGGATGAGATCACTGGAGCTGTTGATGGGACAGGCACCTCCTCGTCAATATTAATGAAGTCGGAGAGATTGAGCTCGAGCTCAGCAGAGTCGACAAAAGGCTGTGTAAAAGTGGGAGCTGTGGGACTGTTTTCATTCAAGTACATGGTTGGAGACGAGGTAAGTATCTCTCCGGGCGACAATGCGTGTATAGGGACAGCAGGTGGTGCACCCCAGGGCTGTTGAGGCTGCGTCGCGATAGGCGACTCTGGTGGAACAGAGACCGAAGCAGTTCTTTGACGAGGTTGGTTTTGACTTCTCAGTCTCGCGAGGCGCTCTCGTTCTCTCCTCTCCTCTTCCTCCCGGCGCGAACGCTCCTCATCTTGAGCTGTCACTACTGCCTCGTAGACAGTCTCAATATCCTCCAGACCCTTGTGTGTAATTTTGGCACGCGGTGCAGTAGTAGGCTTTAGAATAGAATATGCCAATGCTTCTTTCTCAGCAATCTTAATGGACTGCTTCGTCTCCTCGTTGGCTAAATCAGTAGACGACATAAGAGAAATTTCTTTAGGTGTTATCTCTGCGGACACTATCCGCTGGTGAATGACGACACGATCAACTTTGCTCAGATTGAATTGAAGCATACGGAAACGATCCCTATGCACAATCATATCAATAAACTCGTATCGAGAACACCAAGAGAAAAGCGCTTACTTATAGTTCGACCCAGCGTGTGACTGGCCAGACTTGTCCTGTTCAGAGTATATTTCGAACATACATCTTTCCAACTCATCGGCAAATTGTTTAGACTCGTCCACTAACGCTGCCTTGTCTTCCTCCGACAACTCTTCCAGGGATTTTTGAATCAGGATAATCTCACCATTCTCGTTCGCTTTTCGTACATGCGGATATCTGAGATATACGTCCCGAAAAAGTTCCTCCAACTTCGTCAGGCAATATTTCCGTGCTGGGTCGTCAGTGGAATCTTGAGCATCGGATTTTTTTCTCTTGGGAGGGGGCGTATTCGTGGCACGACTGCTCTTGCGTTTCAATGTATTATTAGTGGGGGGTGGAGAACCGATCAATTTTTTGATTCTGTGGCGACTTGGTTTAGCGTCATCTGACACTTCAGAATCATCCGATAGATAGGACAGACGACGCGCGAGGCGCTTTAAAGGAGTCAATGAAGACACCAGAGATTGCCGATGATAACGCACCTTGCTGGCACCTTTCGCCTTAATTTTCGGCGACTCTGCTACGTATTCATCTTCACTACCTTCATCAACTTCAGATTCGGATGGAGGAAATTCAATGGGACTGTCTCGCTTGACCCTTTTCGCGGCTGGTTCCTTCTTTGGTGCTGATGCATGTTCTACTTTGGCGGGCTTCTCGAGAGCTTCTTCTCCCTCCCAGGTCACTGAAATACATAGAAAGGGTTAGAACAATGTTACGAACATGAAACACAGAATAGCAAAGAAAGTAGAAAAAGGAAATTGTGCCGAGTCAACTACATAATGAAACAACTTGTCCATCTATAAGTTATCGCAGTGATCTGTGACTCTTGCAGAGCAAACAGCCTCTCAGGGTAACTCAGGAGGATGGGAACATTCAAAGTTACCCTTGAACCTTGAGGTAACTGGGCAGTTTACTCTACGGGTCTTCCAGACAGAGACACAGGAATGAAAGTCGTTACTGACAGACAGACGACACCGATGACGGAAAAAACGAAAATTACATAAACATGTATTCTCCACGACTACAAACCTCGTGGAGGACACCAAAGCTAACAAGGTACTTGAAATGGACCAAGTGTACTCACTAGTAGTTCGAAGACCCGTTGCGGTGGCACAAGATGGGCAAATATATACATCTAAATGAAAACAAATGGTGAGCATAGTGGAGAGTGTAGAATTGTTTAACACTCACTAATATCATCTGCCTCTCCTTCCTTCAGACCAACACATCGAAAGTGATACCTATGTTGGAAATATGAGTACGTGGCATGACATGAGGCGATCGAACACTCACCAAGTCCTACATTCTCCACACTGAACCATCGGAGAGCCATCATCGACTGTCTTGCATAAACAATACACGGGAGGTGCAGATCGAGTAGACTTTCTTTGTGATGTCGACATCGCGGCTTTGGCAGATGTTTTCGCTGTCTTCGCACCCTTGCTTTTCACATTTTCCTTTTCTTCAGGTTGATGCGATTCCGCATTGGTTTGTGAGACCTTGCGGGTCTGAGTCTTCGATTTTGGCTGCGGCTTGGCTGATAGTTCTTGTGGAACCTTGGACGTGGAAGCCGCCGTAGCAGCTCTTGTTCTCGCACGAGTGCTCATCGCTGGATAGCACGGTTGAGAAGAAAACGTGTTTCAGGCTCCGCTCCTAACCGAGTCACGTCACATGCACGAAAGCACTTGAAAATAACTGAACCAAACAAATTACTTCGCGCATCGTCTGACATCGGTCATAGCTCACCACCTGTTACCCGCTTCACGAAAAAGCTCACGGCTGCCGGAAATCAAGCACATCTTCGCTGGGAATGGTAATTAGTACCATGTATAGTCAGCTTCTCACCACAAATCCCCATTCGAGATATGCCTCTACAAGTAAGTATATGCCTGACGACCCTTGTACTCACCGTTTTTGCACTTATTTGCAGATGGTTTTAGCATCTCAGATACTCCCACATGACAGTCAGATGTTCCCTCAGACCCCTCTGCGTACTAATCTGTTCCAATTTCCCAATATCCCATACATTTGTCCGCTCAAGATACAGGACGTTCCCTCGCGAAGACATGGCTTTCTTTTGTCACTGACTGTATGAAGATCTTGAGTACCCTCGGTGATGTCGCCTGGCATTCTTCTGTTGTACGTTGCTCTTTGAAGGACATTCTTCTTTGGCAACTTGTGAGGGCTATCTTGAAATTTCGCGTTCTGTGTCTATCGCCCCCCTTTGGATGTCTCGTTAACAGTAGCGGCAACAACGCGTCGAAGGCTAGGCCCATCTAGCGCAACTTCATCATTGCATGTGATTGGTCCTGTCAGCAGAATCTCAGAGATGGCTTCTAACGGAAAGGTTTTCACCGTCTGACCGTGCCGGCTTCCGAAGTCTGATCGAAAAGAACGTGTCGAGAGATATACAAGTGAGCGTATGCGCCGTCTTGAAGCGTGTACATGCCTTGGTGATGACCACAACTGCGCAGCTGAAGACGAAATGTGCAGGTCGATTTAAATAACATGTGATTAAGGATACGTTACTGCGCGGGAGAACCAATGCCTAGTGTCGATGTACTCCATGGTTGAATGATTTGGATTGCTTGTCCCCGAGGAACTCCAGTCACAACGTTCTGATGATAGGCGTCATCATCACAGTGCGGAAACATAGACTGGTCTTGCCTCGGGTAAGGTTATATATGTAATTATGTATTGCGCTTCGGTGGAAGTGTTGTGTGTCGAGGAAGCACGTTTGCAATGCCATCACATCGCGGAAGTTAAGACAAAAAAGATAACGATGTCATTTACTTCCGTTTTCCGACATATCAAAACGGGAACTGTTGCCAGCGTCTTGTGTTGTCATATACGTCTGCTCGCTTCCTCCACGCCTCTCCCTTCTCTACCAATCATTTCAAGCAGTGCTGGCTGACCTCCCCTCATTAGCACAACACTTTCCTCTTAGCCGTCCAGGATCCTGCTGTGTATCTTATCAGCCGACCCCCTTGGAGGTTGAATGGCTTAGTATAGGCAGGCATCGCTGTGGGCGTTCAACGACTTTTGCACATTTCCGTTCAGGAGGGGATACTTTTCTGTAGCGTGATTGCACAAAGGTATGTTGTCCACCCCTCGCTATTTGATTTTATTTCCGAGCTTGTGTTGATCAGAAATTGAAGTACCTGTCAATCTTCTATCTCTAGATACATTCACGCCCTTCAAATCCCCCTTTCACAGCGATAGCACGAAGAAGACTCGGATCTCTGTCCTTGTGCAAGAACAATTCTCTACCTATGACAGCAACCGTCATCCAAAGCACCAGAGTTTCTGCCTCTGACCCTTTCAAACTCACCTCTCGCCAGAGTATCAGTGCAAAGACTTCGCATGCATCGACCTCTCGTCCATCACAACCTGGATACGTCTCAGAGACTTCTCCCACCTCTCCCTCTATATTTACGTCACCCCAGCCGACTAGAGCGTTCGATCACATACGTTCATCTTTGGAACATAACCTCCGTTCCGCAACACGCTCCAAGAAGGAATGTTTACCTATTGATGACTCTGCTGCCATCATCCCCAAACAAGTGGAAAGCAAAGACAAGGATGTTGCAAGGGGAAAAGAGAAGACGAGAATGTTTCGGGTACCCGAAGCTAAAGCCATTTTTCGCCGAACTCGTCGTCAAACTTCCTCCCCGCTGCCGCCAATACCTGATGAAAGAGATCCGGTCGAAAAGATACAATTAGCAGGCTTGACAAATTTTGTGACGCCGACCATGCCCCAAGGGTCAATGTCAACTCCCTCTCTGCACCTTTCTTCTCATTCCATTCCTTCTCCGAAATCACGATCAGCCATCTCAAATTTCTCTTTACCGAACAGCAAGATGTGTGTAACACAGACTCAAGACCACAGACAACAGCAGGGTATCCAACCTTCAAGAAAGGAGAATAGTGTTCCGACCACTTCAGCGCCCCGTCGTGAAGCGTCTGGACAGATCAACGCTTGTGTCAATCAAACTCCTGTATCACGTCACAGGTCGACGAAGTCTGTTCCGGTTGCGGTACCGTCAGTCCATCCTTCTCCTAATCGGGATAATTGCAGCGGCAGTAGTGGAAGTCAATCGCCAGAAACTCCAACACCACCAAGGCGAGCTCAAGATATATCTAGTCCTTCTGTTATTCCCGCCCCTATGTCAAGCTCAGGCAAGCAGCTCAGCTGTATATCGTCACGAAGGGGTAATGCAAGTTTGAGTCATCTTCCTCATGACACTCCACTCGCAAGTCCAAATTCCCCTCGAGCTTCGAGTCTCATCCCTGTTCGTCCCACACCAGCTGCAACCCGAGGTTTATCCTCTACTTCCGCTTCTCATCTAGAAGTATCCCCTTCCAGTTCATTCAGTCCATCCAGTCCACCTCTCAGTCCTCGCCCACCTCCAATGGAGGGCGGCTCACGTCGGTCATCGATCGACACGTCCAGACGAGGCCGTGTAGAAGCGACACGACGCCCCTCAATCAACTCTGTCCAACGCGCAGGTGAAGACACGACGCAGTGGCCACCAAGATCTCCCGCACCGATCCCCGCACCGGTCCCTCCAACGTATATGCAGAACACATATTTCAACATATTATCGCCATCATTAGCCTCTCCCAATGCTGAGTATCTAGAGCTCATCCGTACTGCAAGTTCACTGTTGTGCGAGGTCATCAAGGTTCCATTAAATTTGAGCGAGACTGAATCAGGTTTGAAAGACTGGGAAGAGGTGGAAGTGCGTACACGCGCACTTGCTCGAGCGGAGTGGAAACGGGGGGAAAGCACAGAAGGCAGTTCAAGTGTCATTGCTTTGTCAGGAGGGAACGGTGTGGCCACGGGCGTAGAGGAGAGGGAAAAGGTTCTCTTTGCTGATTCATTAAGGGATGGATATGTTCTGTGCCAGTCAGTTTTCCGTTGACATTTGTTGGGTGATTCGTCCTTATATTGACCTCGATATGTGTCCAGACTTATGAACAAACTCCGCGCTGCATCAGTTGTCAAACCCGACGCACGCGATGACGGTATCATTCAAATGTCTAATATCACGAAGTTTCTGGCTGCATGTTCTTCCTGTGGACTCGCTGAAGAAGATCTTTTCCTACACGGTGATCTTAAAGAAGCTACAGGCGAGTCTTTGGCACGTGTCGCGCGCACCATTATTGCGCTCGTCAAGTTGGCTGACATACCTGTGGTTGACAAGTTGGAGATTATGCACGGACAAGCCAGAAAGCAGCCTAATGCAATACCAGGATCTTACCAGCAGGGGGCAGTATCTGAACGAGCATTTGCAAATACTCCAGATCTGGCGAATCAGGCACCTGCACCGACGTCTGCCGTGAAGAGATATCCTAAACTATCGGATAGCCCCGGAACTGTAAAGGGAGTCTCTCGAGTAGAAGCAGACAGTAGCCCGCCCCGGGTAACTACTTCAGAGAACCATGACATACCACATACAAAACTACCGCGAAGTTCACCACTGCATGCCAAGTCTTCCAAGTCCAAGCGGAATGACGATTCCTGGGAGAAAGCTGCATCGTCACAGATGTCGCTCGCTGATTCACCACGGGTTTCCGTCATGGATGACTCTGTTGCTGAACAGTATGACCCTAGGCAATCTGTTGTCTCGTCGGCCATGACTGAGACCACTGTGACTACGGAATTCTCGAGTATATTGGACTTTGGTCGCTCCAGTGGGGGATACAGGTATGGGACCATTCGGACTGTTACGACGGACCTGACCTCTGCGTCTCCGTCCATAACTCGCACGGAGGGAAGTGCCATCGCGGAGGAGCTGATGCACAAGAAGAGTGCAGAAACTAGAGTCAAGTACCATCGAGAGCATGAGGTTGATTATCTGGATTTGTCCAAGGCGATTGAGGATCACAATAGTAGCTCAAGTTCGAGTCGATGTAACGCAAAGCTCTCCGCTAAAGAGCAAGTCAAGGTGGCGGCTAGACTGGAGAAGGCAGCGGGGGTTGACCTCAGTAAGGGAATGCGACCTAGTGATCTTATGGATACCTTTCAGAGACCGGATCGTACCCCAAGACTGCCCGCTTCGGATCGGCAAGAGAGAGTTTCTGTTTCGCCGCTGCAGGAGCCTGCTTCTGTGGGTACGACACACCTCAAGGATGAAGCTGTATCCCAGTACAACGCTCGACATTCAACTTATCGTAGACAAAGTGTCGATGCTCCTGTCTTTGGTCGCGACAACAGCCCCGATGCAATCACCTACGGCTCAAGAGTCAAACCACGCAGATACAGTGCCAAGCCAATCATGACAGGGGTCCCTAGGACTGCAATCCGCTTTTCAGACAATGATTCTTCTGTACCATTTCCTCGAACTGCATCTACTGAACCTGGCAGTGCTTCTCATGGACGCTCGCGGAGCGTAGAAGAGAAACCTCGTTTTCGTCGGCGTTTCCAGAGTGACACCAATGACTTTAGCTCACGACGACGGGTGCGGCCCAAATCACACGATGAGCTTGGTCTCAAACCACTACGATCTAGAATCGAAAGCATGGTCAATCTTGGGGCAAGGTCTGCCAACGCGAGCGCCAGCGATCTCTTGGCACGAAGCTCCGAGTATGGAAATGCAGTTCATAAGACGCTTATTATACGAGAGAAGGGGAAGCCCACGACACATTTCGTACGTGATAGCTATGAGGATACAAGTCCGAAAACTAATCATCACGTTACAGCAATTGGGAAACTGCATTGGCCGAGGTCAATTTGGGACCGTGTATCGGGCCTTGAACCTCAACACAGGTCAAATGGTGGCTGTAAAACGTATTCGCTTGGAGGGGCTGAAAGAGAGCGAGGTCATGACTCTAATGAAAGAGGTTGACCTCGTGAAGAGTCTATCTCATCCAAGCATCGTCAAATATGAGGGCATGGCTAGGGATGCTAACACATTGAGCATAGTCCTTGAGTAAGTATGATATGTATTGTCTAGCTCCAACGTCCAACGACTCACCATTTTGCATGGTAGATACGCTGAGAGCGGATCTCTTGGACAAACTCTCAAGGCTTTTGGCAAGCTAAACGAGCGTCTTGTCGCAGGTTACGTCGTAAAGATCCTTGAAGGTTTACACTATCTCCATACAAACGATGTTGTACATTGTGACCTCAAAGCCGCCAATATCCTGACTACTAAGAACGGCAATATCAAACTCTCTGACTTCGGTGTGTCTCTGAACCTTCGTGCCATGGAACGCGAAATCAAGGACGTTGCGGGAACGCCTAATTGGATGGCGCCTGAAGTCATTGAATTGAAAGGCCCCTCACCCAAATCAGATATCTGGTCGTTGGCATGCACAGTCATTGAGTTGCTAACAGGCCGGCCGCCTTACGCGGACATCTCAAACAGCATGACTGGTGAGTTTGACCGCTACGATGAAGTTATATGAGTATTGAAAACCTGTTTTCTCTTTCAGTAATGTACAGTATCGTTGAGGATGACATGCCGCCTCTTCCGCCATGTTCGCCTCTACTTCGAGATTTTCTA
The DNA here is from genome assembly GCA_017657225.1 of Termitomyces sp. T69sscA. Classification (NCBI taxonomy): domain Eukaryota; kingdom Fungi; phylum Basidiomycota; class Agaricomycetes; order Agaricales; family Lyophyllaceae; genus Termitomyces; species Termitomyces sp. T69sscA. The sequence goes on from JAGGAQ010000022.1 coordinate 48,365, forward strand.
ATGATATGCTTCAACAAAGATGCAAGGCGACGACCTAGTGCAGGAATGCTTCTTCAGCATCCTTGGTTGGAGCAGAGTTTCGAATTCCAGCAGGTTTGTAGTCCTTCCTTCCTTCCTTTAGACTCGTCTTTTGACCGACCTATTTTCTAGGAACTGCGGCCAAAAGATAGTTTGCCTGACATCCGACGCGTTAGTGGTGAACTCCGATATCGGTTGGAAAAGATTGGCCAACCTGACGGCGATTCAACTCCGCGAGGTGATACTCGAAGCGGGTCGTCGCCACTCAGGCGCCATGTTTCCAATGTCTCCACTCATTCTCCAGGTCTTATCGCGGGCACTGATAGTTCCTCGCAAGAGCATCAATTCGTAAAAACTACATTCAGCAAACGTCAGTATATACTAAACCTGACATCAGGAAAATGATCTAATATATCTCTATTAGCCATGGCGTGCCGAGTATGTCAATTAGATGTCAAGAAGAATGCAGTGTTATGCGCTCAATGCAGTCTGATTGCACACTCGAAATGCGTTATCAACGCACCTCCAACATGTGATCTTCGAAGCCTTTTGTACGTCAAGCAGGGGTACACTACGGATACACACTCTAAATCTGCAGGGGGCCTCCGTGGGGACTTGGAAGGTCCTGTGTCCGGCAGTCCATACGTTGCTCGCTCTCACACGAGCATTGACTCGCCCACTCAGACTCAGTCACCTGTACCTACTCAACACAGTTATCTTCCAACCGCATACAAGATAATGGGGTTCACGCGACGTTCTCGTCAGAGTATAACTCCGGAAACCGCCCTGCCTCTCATGTCATCATCGCCGCCTTCTACAGCTGTGGTGAAGCCAGATGCGACACACCGACATAAGATGCAAATTTTGAAGAAGCCTGTCAAAGATCGTCCTCATTCGGTTTCAAGCAATAACACAGACCCTAATAGCCTAAGTAGTGCTTCCATCCCTGCTGAGAGCTCATACAATCGCCACGGAGGGAAATCTGTCAGCAGACCCAAAGTAGAAATGTATTCGGATGCCACTAGGACACCACAAGTGACAGAATTGGATGCTCACAATACTAGCAATCATGCTTGTAACATATCAGGCACTCTGCCTGCGAAAACCCTGCGGCATCAGAAACGCGAAAGCTCTCCAGGCTGTTCTGTACAGTAGGAATGCCCCATTGACCTGTCGTTTATACCTCAGTTACCGACACCCACACATCTGGACGCCTTAGCATACCACGCATTTTTATCTCTGAGACCGTGTATATCTTGTTCGCATGACATTGTACTTTCAGTATTGCCACCCTCGAAATTGTCGAACGCGTTCTTTGTTCGTGTTTGGTGTAGAACATTGATCTTAATCTCCGTGATACGTCACGGTCAATTCACTCCTCGTGTCGATCGAAATCTGTCATAGATCTTCCGAGCTCGGCGCGGTCTTTGTACGGTGACCGTACCTGATGTTCTCCTCCCGTTCCTGTACCTGCAAAAGCCCAAGTCTTGCCTTAACGAAACTAGCTTCTTATGAGGAATGTCACTCATCAACAGCCCTTGTCTCCCAAGTGATACTGTTCAGCTTCTTTCTCTTTTTCAGAAGTAAATTGGATGACCTTTACAAGTTGCTATCGAGTTTCCACTATCCGAATGACAAGGAAATGGTCAATTGAGGCCGCCGATGTTAAAGAGGCCATCTTCTTTTGGGCCACAATCAGCGGCCGCCTAATTATAGAAAAGTGAAAACCCCGATGGGCCACATTCCTTTAACGTGGGCAATATACAAACGCATACGGCATGTACAGTGGCAAAACAATGGCTGATCTGGTGGTCCCTTTTTGATTTATAGGAATGGTTCTTAGCCGCATTTCTTCATCAACGGTTGACCTCATGTTGTTCTCGAAAGTACACTTTGTCGTCGCCTTCGTCGCCCTCGTCGCGTCCCCTGCGGTCTGCGGGCCCATGGAAACTAATGCCCAACGTATGGCGCGTGGACTTCCTCCCTTGCCACCAAGGTTCAAAGGAGCTGTTCCTGGGAGAAAAAACGAAGGACCACCGACACCTGCCTGGGGTACGTTGTGTTTTGTATGTTCTGTCATTCATCCTCATCAATGCCATTCAAGGTTGGCATCCAAGACCATCAACAAAGCCGCCTCCGCCACCATTTTACAAATCGTACGGCATTGATAATCCACACGAGCTTGCGTTCTCTGACCATACTTTCAAAGATTTTCGGGATTGCTTGAGGTTCGCGATGACCAAGGCAACGCTCTCGGTCGCGTAAAGAACACAAATACCCCTTTACCGATGTGCGCAGCATCTCTTACAATTATAGTAGTACTAAGCGTGCCTATCATCTTTCAGAAGCGGACTGAGCCTGTCGCAAGACGATACTGACCTCAAAGTCAGCTTCGTTCCGCGGTCCAACACAGCGTTTGAGCTCCTGGCTACCGTCAGTAATAGCTTACCGTTGATCGTTGATGCACGAATATGAAGTATTTCATCAGAATCCTGTATTTCCGGAACCCCATTACGTCGGTGCAGCTGGAACCTTGGATATCAATTCGTTGGATGAGACGAGCAAGAAGTAAGTCCTTTATAATTCGATTTTTTCCCTTCTACTAATTGTCTGACCTGAAGCACTATTGCCTTTACAAACGTACAACAAAGTAAGTATGGCCCTTTTTCTAATCTCAGATTTTGTGTAACATGTTTTGATTCTACACTCGTAGTACAATCTGCCATTTGGTCCTTCGACAGAGATTCTCGCGAACTTACAGGTGAGATCACTAGAAGCCCATCTCTTTGATCATAATCTGACTAGTGGCCGCGATGCAGCACAATACCGTAACCCTGATGGGAGCTCTCCCGCAACTGTCCTTGCATACGACAGTTATACCGTGAGTTGATTATGATGCTTCTACTTAACCATATGGACCTTACAAACTCTCACTCATAGAATAGCCTATTCTTCGTGGGAAACCTCGATGCCTACAATGAAGATAACAATCACCCTGCTTCTGCAGTTGTGAGTCTGAGCTTTCTCTGACACATAAGCAAGTTGATCGATTTGATGGATAGAACCTGTTCCTTGTTGAAAACAATGGTCTGGGAAATGATCATGATCACAACGAGAACGGCCAACACGGCCGCAATGACCAAGGACACGAGAACCATGAATTCTTTTAAGACCCTGATTTCCTGAGCTATTCACAACAAGATCAATCGCGCTTGCTTACCACTCGCTTACTACTTGAGATATGATGTTGAATTGGATAACTTTTTCATCTTGCATATCTGCTTTAGACCGGATTCCTTAGGTAGTTGTGACCGGTCCCTCACTAAACCCTATGGCGTTCTTTCTTTCCGTCCGTCTTGTAAAACTTGCGTTATTTGGGGTTACTAGTAACGTACAATCAGATGCTTGCCATAATTGGAACTGTAAAATACGTTTAGTTGGAGATTTGCCGGTGATCATGGACATGACTTAAGACTTCGATCTGGTATTACGCTTACTGTAAATTCAGCTAGTTTCATACACGAATACCGGCCCTTCGTCACCGGACACGTTCTCTTACGATCAGCATATGTTTTTCTGTCATCTCAAAGAGATCAGAAGCTGTACTTACCAAGTTTATGTTATCACTCATGACAGAACATATGGATCGATTGGTCATCCATCGAATGCGCGAGGAGACCGAGGCATGTGTGCTATGCTGAGCCCGAATTGATGTTGATACAGAAGTCACCGCTAGCCTGGCCATTGGAATACTTGAATTTTTCAAAAAATTTTGAGAAAGTATTCGTATCGTTTGACACTGCGATGGAAAACGAGGCCAGCATGTAGTTGGATGTCGCGCGCTACATACTTTTGACGTTCCAAAGTGATGCATACGTTCGTTCCACGCGTTCCCGTTCTGGTAAGGTATGTTCTATGATATCAAAAAACTAGTACAACATCTGAACAAGTTTTGGAGTCATGTAAATGAATGTGAAGGTACCCATGGTGCCTGAGTATTGCGAGAAACAAGATTCCCTTTAGAGTATACTACTTATTCCCTTAGTCGTGACGCAAGCCTGAGAGTGCAGAGCGGAACACGGATGAGAATGCATACGTCCCTTGGGAAAGTGTCGGAACGTGGGTCACTTTTTGGATGATGCGACCTTCTTCACTAGTGACATGGGCCTGACTTTATGGAGAGAACGTAGGGTTCAGAATTTCGAGCAGTCACGGTAGATTCTTGATGGATATTATTCAGACGCTAGCACCCCCGTTTGGCGCCACAGCCGTATTTGATCTCGGCATTGATAACGAGGCTCCATCTCATCAGATAATTATCAATATAACTATTGAACGTTTAAACCCTTGCCTACACGACGTGTGGAATGCTCGTCTTTGGCTTACATTGATTTGGATGATGCAATTTCCAGCATGGCGTGGCGCTGACATACAACCTATCAACACAAGGTCATTTCATTTCGCTGAAGCGCGCCGGCTCCCCAAAACGCCAGTCTAAGAATTCCTCAATTTCGTATATTTATCGCATGAACATTGATTGCCCAAATCTAAATCGCAAAACCTTGAACAAACTTGGAAAATCTACCTACTATTATAGACAAGTAATATTCATCTTCGTCAAAAGAATATCAATGTATTGTGTACGGCAGTGACTTCAGAGATCTTCTCGAATGATCAAAGATGGCGTAGAAAACTAGCGGGTGGTAAGGCGAAAATGTTCTAGTCAGTGGTATCACCCATTCTCCGGCTAAGTGCTCCTATGCTTGCAAACACACTCTTCGGAACAGAGGAAACTCCACGTGCAAATGGTCGATTTGTGAAAACCTGCATATGATGACTCAGCTAAAGCGTTATTTTGAAGTGGAAAACGTCTCATACCAATTCATCAAAAATAATCGCAGGAACTTTCTTCTCGACTAGAACGGAACTAGGGTGTATCTTGACAATCTGATTCTGGAGTGAGCATTGAAATAACGGAGCCTATAGCTAATACATACTGTCTGGCCCATTGTTTGTTTGTATGATCCATCAGGCTGTAGGAAAGCGGAATTTTGGGCGAGACCGAATGCCAGACTTCGCACTACAGGATCATCCTTGTCTCCACACGACACTTTCCAGTCGATTTTGAGCCCTTGACATGTCTGTCTGAGCTGGTCCCTAATATCCGCCGCTTCGAGTATGGTTCGCTCATTAATGAAGTGTTTTCGGCACCAATCACGCCGCGCAGCTTTGCTTGCACCTCCTACTGCGACTTCTTCATAAGCCCGCACAGCGTTGAGGATGGTGAGATGGTCGCCTGTAGAGTGACGAAACTTGCGTCGGGCCTCAGCTGCGACATCGCGTTGTTCTGTGATGTCGATGAAAAGCTTTGAGGAAGCAGAGAGGACGGATATGATATCCAAAACTTCCGAGGTACATCCATTCTCTTCGGCGGCGATGATTGAACGAGCATGCACAGGCTCAAGAGGAAAGCGGGCCATTTTGCGACCGAGAGATGTCAACTCTTTATTCGAATTGATTGCGTCGAGCAGCCATAATGTTCGGAGAGCTGAAGTGACTGTGCGCGCGAATCAACCTACGATGGGATATAGAGGCATAGAACTCACTGGACTCGATGTTCGGCATGTCCATTAAATCCAGGGTTTCGAGGTCCTGGTTGAGACATTTGAGCTGGAGAATACTGGATGTCAAACTACAACGCATGATCTCTGGTTCAGGGGCCAGTTCCATCTTATTGAAGGCATCTTCTGTGTATAATCTGAAACAAACACCCATTCCCTGGAAACCAACATTAGAAAGGAAGTCTAACAAAGTACGAGCTTCGAGATACCTCACGTCCTGCACGACCAGCGCGCTGCATTGCGGATGATTTTGTGATCGCTTTTGTTAACAAGGTGTCGAAGCCTGCAGAGATGAGATACTTTGAGTCGTGTCTATATTGAAAAGCATTTACTTTACCTCCACCGGTCTTTTTCGCTAAATATTGCTTTTCCTTACACATACCGGTATCAATGACATATTTGACTCCGGGTATCGTGATAGACGTTTCCGCAATGTTTGTAGATAGAATACACTTTCTTGTGTTTGGCGGTGTCTGAACAAAGACCTTGGCATTTTGGCCAGGAGCCTGAGCAGCATACATGGGGCATATGAGAACCTAAATTTAGCGAGGTCACAAGATTGGTTTTGGGCTCAAGAACAAGTCAATCACCTCTTTCTCGTCTTTCGGGAGTTGGTTAGCGAAGAGTCGTATCGACTTTTCGACGCTTTCTATGTCCTCCTGGCCTACTCCAAATTCTAGCGTATGATCGAGTTCACAGAGAAGACATACCTGGAAGAAATATCAAAACATCGCCCGGAGGTTGGTCTGTGTGGATTTGGAAAAATGTCCGCATAGCGGAGTCCACGTAGTCCGTCTGTCCTTCTGACGTATGGTATATTTTGACCGGATGTTGTCGTCCTTTCACGTACAAAATCTTTGCGCTAAGTGAAGGAACTTGGTAAGAAGCCATACTGGGACAAAAAATAGCCATACTTGTCAAAAAAGTGACTGAACTTCTCTGCATCTAGAGTAGCACTCATAATCACAATTTTGAGCGGGTTCAGTTTATTCGCGTTCTCCTTCCCTTTGCGACTGCTTCCAACTGACCCATTCCTTTCCTTCTGTATTGTCTTAAGATTGGCGATGAGCAAATCTGTCCGAAGCGTCCGTTCATGTGCTTCATCTACGATGATAACACTATACTGGCTGAGCAATGGATCTGATAGGAGTTCTCGAACAATCATGCCGTCCGTCATGTACTTGATTCGGGTCTCTCGACTAAAACGTTCATCGAATCGCACAGAATAGCCCACCAATTCTCCTACACGCGTGTTTTTCTCTGCCGCCACGCGTTCTGCAAGAGATGTCGCGGCAACTCGTCGCGGCTGTGTGACTGCGATCTTGCCTTTGCCGGCGATTCCGGATTCAAGGATGTATTGCGGGACCTCTTGAGTAGGAAAGGTCAGACAAGAGCAAAGTAGACGAGTAAATTCACATTACGAGTAGTTTTTCCAGACCCTGTCTCGCCAAGGAGAACCGTGACCTCGTTATTTTGTATCTCTTGTATGAGAGCATCCCTTCCTAAAATGAGCGTTGTCAATATGAACCGGCTGAGTTGGATGAATCAAACTAACCCTTTGCTATGGGAAGTTGATTTCGCTGTTCTTGTAAAGGCGCGATACTTGCAGAATTGCTGGATCCTGGCGTCAAGGAGCTATCGTCAAGACCAAGTCGATAAGATAATTTTTTCTTCTTTGAAGGGTATGCATCTTGATGGTGCTGGATACCATTGGGTATGACCTTGAGGGGTGTTTTTCTTCGCCTGTCCTCGTCGCCGTTCACATCGACCGGACGGGCTTTCTTTCGATATAATTTGGCATGAAGTCGGTGATATACAGACTGTTGTTCCTTGCCCGCCAAGGGTATGACGGTGGACGAAGCTGGCATTTGAGTTGTAGGAACCGCGAGTGCGGCGGCCAACATCAACTTCAAAAATTATGATTTTGCCAAGATCCCTCCGGGCCGGTATCCCGTCGACTGTCACATCAAGCTCAAAGGCATAACACGATCTATCATACATGCGTACGGACCATGTCACTTCATACTATGAGCTTGTACTTCAAAAGCATCAAGATCTAAGGTGAAGGGTACAGTGATTTTTTACATTTGTTATGGTGTTTTACCGGACTTTACATAGTTAAAAACGTAATGCTCATGATAGGAAACGTATCAGCGATTATCAGACAGGCCATGATAATGAGCGAACGGAGGCAATCCATGAGGCAGCTGCGTCGGGGTACTAGACGTCCATACACATTTGATTAGTCGTAGTCCTTCGAGAGGAAAGAAAAGAAAACATTACCTGCCAAACCATGACTCCGCCGTCTGAGATAGAAATCACAAGTTAGCAGATATGGGGGTGTCACTTGAAGAGTACTCACTCCAACCCTGAGCCTTAGCGGTCTCGAGGCACGAAGCGAGAGTAGTTGTAGGCATAAAACCATTGCTGGCGTCGCTCTTGGTCGCAGGCTTTCCGATCACGAGTTTAGACAACGGAACTCCGTTTCTTGCGATTTGGAAAAGCGCGGATTGAGGCCATGTATCCGAGGAGGTAGTCAGCAGTCCAGAGCAAGTGGTATACTCAGATGTACCCTCTTCGAATTGTGACGTTGGCAACTTTCGGCTTCAGGGATGCGGAGAATACATACGGTTGTAGAACTGGACGTTATACCAGTCAATGAGATGGCCCACTGACGAGTCGACTGCAAGATATCCACCGCTAGGCCAAAAATTGGGAGTGAACCTTTGAAATATGTCAGAACTCGCGGGAAATCTCAGCTCAACTTCGAAAATCAAATTACCACGGCGCAACGGCTAGCAAACAGATGTGAGCCTAAGACATGGGTACTTAACTTAAGTCTGAATACTGACGAGCATGCGAGATGATGTAAGTCCCAGAAGGGAGCTGGGCACGGAGTTGAGTAGTGAAGGAAATCAGCCAAGCCTAAGAGTACCCATCATTGGCTCGAAATACTTGAGAGTTGTACTTCAAAACTTACTTCAGCTGTTCCATCGTCGAAAGCATTAAAGTCCTGGATAGAAACGAGTCAGCAGTCTACCTTCTAACAAGGAACACTCTACCTCATAATCAACGTCGACACCATCAAGATCAAACTGCTTAACGAAAGCCGCGAAGGTATTTGCTGTTGCAACAGGATCGGCACCTGTGCTTGTTGGAGCATCCGTCGCGCCAAAGACGGAAACAATTAGCTTGATGCCAGCTGCTGCGTATTGAGACTTTATGGTCGTCCTCTGAGTAGCTGTAAGAGTCGTCCATTCCTCGGCCTGGGAAGCTAAGATTAGACATGATGTTCCAGAGACATGGAAGACGAATTGGTACCTGATCAAAAGCGCCTTCGACAAGGAGGAAAGAAAGTGCGCTAGAAGGAGACATCGTCGTCCATACGTAGGTAAGGGTATAGATCGCATCGAACTTACAAAACATTGAACCCCTGGATGAGAAGATGATGGGCTCGTTGTCGTATGCAGGAGAGAACGACACCTACTTTAATATCGGAGACAGCTGGTGGACCAGATTCTCCGGAGATGAATTTGTCCCAGTATATTACCCAGTGGGGCGGGGCAGGTGTAGCACGAGACAGAATTTCTCGGGCCTCGTTTCCAAGGTTGTCGTGTCTTGTAGTGTTTATTGCTGTAGACGCAATGCCTGGGACAAGTAGCAAAGCAGAGACAGCGAAAGTGAACAAGGAAGTAAGCAACACCATAGGAACAAGGAGTCGAGAATTCGTAAGTTATCAAGATGACCGAAGCAGAGTCGTCGAGACGGTTTTCAATTTCAATGCGAGATAGGCTCTTTATATCTCAAACCAACGGACACGACCATATCGAACATCCTTGAGAATTTGGCCAGGTGACGATGCATAGACTGATGTTGACCAATCATCGGAATAACGAAGTTTTCGAGTGACCCAAGAGAGAAGACCGAAATAATACAGCTGCAACACGAGAAGTCAGAGAAGACGAGTGTTCCGCAAGGTTTCAAGGAATGGAAAGATTCAAAGTAACAAGAAGATTGTAAAACGTCACACGTTACAATATGTCATGAGTACAAATTACCTTGCTCGAGCCAGATGACAGGAGTTGTCGTATGGACATCGTACAGATGGGGAGAAGGCAGGAAATGTCGACATCCGCGGGAAGAGTGGTTACCACTAGCCGACGATTAAGCGCAGCGAACATAACTGTTGATAGCTCCGAAGGACGTAGTAAAGGTAGAATTTTGTGCGCCTTTACTTACAGATACGTTCCTGAATGATAACAACAGCGGAAAAATGATAAATCTGGACTGTTTGCGGCGTCTAGTCGCAGGTTATCATCCATGTTCAGGACGAGTCACGCCACCGCCAAGCTTACTTTCAGTTACAGGGGGATCCAGCTCGTAACCTAGAAGAAAAAACTTTCGTCAATATAGTTTTTAGAAATACACACACGTTCACTCGAAACGACTGGACAGGTTTGACATCTGAACTTTGTCTGAACTTGAACTGATCGAACTATTCTAAGAAACTGCAAGTTGAGTCAGTAATCCGTAGACACTTCTATTCTGTACATCATGTCTCTTTGTAGAAAAAGGCGAGAATACTCTGCACATAACGATCCCAGTAGAACAGCCTGAAAATCAATGATTTTACTGGTCACAACGGAGATCCGGCAGAATGACCCGAAGTCAAAGAGGCTCAAAACAGGCCGAAGCGGCATCGTTCTATGGATATGGTTATGTGGTTCGGATCCGTTGTGTCAGCGGATAGCCAAAAACTGGATTATGTGTTAAAGGCGAAACAGCTACCTAATCTTAAGGGATGCATGTTTATCAGTCACATTTTGTCAACTGTGAAATGTGTGATTGTTTCAGAAAGGAAGGCGGGTGATCCATAACCGATGGCGGGATGAGTAGGGATGCCACGTGAGTTCGATCAGAACATTTCTGGACATGAGTTCACTTCATTTCGTTATGTCACCCCTTCTCCCGAGTCCTTTTTTCCCTTTGTCCAGTTCCTTTGTCTAATTCCATGTCTTTAACTGGCTCCTCAAGCAGCCTTGAGAGCCTGGTTGGCCAACCGGTGCGAAGAGATTGGCCGGTGTATGTTCCATCTGGGTGAGGACAGGATAACTTCTATTCTTGTGTTCCTGGCTGACTCTGCCAAATAGACAACTGGAGTCGGTTCTGGCTCGGGCATCGCAGAAAGCCCTACAGTATGAACACCAGATGAAGGAGTTGGAGGCGAGTTGTGGCCAAGACCTTGCCTTCCCATGGAAGTTGTAATGCTTATAATCAGGTTAAATTGTCTGAGGGCCTGAGTAACTTTCGCGCCATTGATAGTCGCATCCAGGAGTCTCACAACAGTCTTCAGGCGAGCATTTCTGCCTTATTTCTCCTCCCCAATCATTTTCTGAATTATGTTTCCAGCGAAACACAAGACGAGCCGAACGAGCTCGTCAAACTCAAGTACCACATATTAACGGCGAACTTGACGAGTCTTTGAGGGTGTTATCCGACCTCTCCGATACTTTACCCACTATTCAATTCCAGTTGACCAAAGTTCGAGTCGTTTATGATTCCGGTCGACAGAAGGTTGATCTAACTCTTGTCTTCTTGATTACTGCTAACATACAATAAAAGGCTAAAACACTCGTTTCCGAACTTCGTTGGCTTAATACTGAATTTTACGAGCGCTGGCGACGTATAATATTCTCCAACTCTAGTCCCGTGTCCTGGAGATGGAAGGCAATCATGCGTGGCCTTTTTACATTTACGTTTGTTGTTGGCGCATATCTTTTCTGGCTCCTCGTTATGGGAGCATACCGAGCTCACCGACATAGACTTGTTTGGGGTGAAAAGCTCATTTCTTGATTCTTATCGTCTCAGCTTCTCCATCAGGTACTGGAAGCTCGCATTCTCATGAATATGTCGCTCATTAAAATAGATCAGCTGTACCATTAGCATGTAATCATCTTGTACTTACACCCACTGTAGTTCCGAATCTAACATGTCATTTTGTTTGAATCACACGTGCTCATTCAAACTTGAGCAACTTCATCTATATACATGGACGGCTTCGACGACTTACTCGCTCCTTCGCGTAGTGCCCTTGAGGACAATCCCTTCGCAGACCCATTTTCAAAACGATCTGGTTCACCAGACCCATGGGCGTCGCCTTTCGCAATCAACTCGCGCAACGACTCCTTCACAACTTCTTACTCTGTGACCCACCACGGGCAGAACAGCTTCTCTTCTGAGGAACCTGCAAATGAAGAGTCACATAGCCCACCTTTAGAGGATACCGGAGAGAAGCACGACAAGACACAATCTCAATCAGAGGCACCTGGGTTCAGAGAAAGCATTCCAACATTCTCTGAGACTGCCACCATTAGACCGACACAACCTGAAGATATACAGCCTCTCGTGCCGCTTTCTAATGAGCCTGCTCGTTCGCCAACTCCCATCTCTAAATGCACGTCGCCAAGTTCATCGTCATCGTCACCTATCGAAGATATACCCCAAACAAGTCCACATGTAATTACACCTTCAGAATCGCTGTCGTCTTCCAAACAATCTAGTGACTTGGTTTCGCCATTATCGCCATTAGAGCGTTCAACACCGTTAGGTTTTAATCAGTCTATGGCTGGACTGTCCCTCGGTGCCGATATACTCGGCAGCGGATGGCAAAGTGAGCAGACTTCATGGGGTGGTGCACCTATGACACCGGCAGCTCCAATCACACCAATACAAGCCGACGATGATAGCGACGACGACACACCCATTGGACAAACGTTAAAGAATGCAGAGAAGCTTGTCAGTCACCCACTTTTCTATTTCACTTCGAGCAGACCGACGATCTTTCTTCTTCTGGCAGAGTCCAGAGTTCTCTTTGAAGCGGAACGATGAACTACAACCTGTTTTCGTTATAAGTGTCGATGATCCTCAGAAAGTCGGTGATCCAATTCGAGGCTACACTATGTACACTGTCCATACGCGAGTGAGTAATCTTTTACTTGCTCGGAGACTGTACTGATGTGGACTTGTACAGACAACATCTCCACTTTTTCAGAAGTCTGCATTCTCAGTTCTGCGACGCTATTCGGATTTTTTATGGCTCTATGAGACTTTATCTGCGAATAACCCTGGCGTGGTTGTGCCACCGGTCCCAGACAAGAACCCTTTTGGTCGATTCGAGGACCAATTTGTGCGGCAGCGCAGATTTGCTCTAGAAAAGTGCATTCAGAAGACTGCGAATCATCCCGTATTGGGCAAGGACCCTGACCTTAGACTATTTCTAGAAAGTGATACTTTCTCCCTTGATGTCGGTGTCTTTGTCCCATGCCTGTGCATCCTTCATTCATCCGTCAGACTAAACAATTAACAGATCAAGCATCGGAAGGCGGAGATTGCCCATGAACAAGGGGGGATTTTGGCTTCTATTGGGCAGACTATCGCTGGACCTCGATTCCACGAAACAGACGATGTGAGATAAGTCATAATTTTCGACGCTGACTTGAATTCATTCCGTGACATATAGTGGTTCGATAAACAGAAATCTTACCTCGACAGCCTTGAGTCGCAACTTCGGGGTCTAGTCAAAGCCATCGAAGCAGTTGCACGGCAACGCTCTGGTTAATCACATGCGTCTCAGTGTTTCGCAAAATGCTGATTACAAACTGATAGAACTTGCGGTTGCAACTGGAGAGTTCGCGCAGACAGTTGGTGATCTATCTGCATGTGATATGGGCAAGCAGCTCTCACAATCGCTGGCGGGTCTAGCAGATGTCGAGAGAAAGGCGCAGGATCTCCAAGCTGCCCAATCAGAACAGGATATGGTTACCTTTATGGGCACAGGTATTCCATTCCGTCATTTTACCAATCACACTCTTAACAGTATCGGTTGGATTTGTAGTCGATGAATACACGAGACTCATCAACTCTGTCCGCGTACGCACTCGTCATCCATCTCTTGTGGTGTTTGTCACTCAAACAATGTCATATTCCCCAGCTTACGTTCAGCTCTCGAGTCCGTATCTACCACGCATGGAAGAGCTCAGAGAACGACCTTTTGCGCATCAAGCAAACACATGAGAAGAACCGAGCACAAGGACGAATACCTCCGGAGCGGTTAGGGTATTCGCTCAGCCAGATTGCAGAGGCAAGTAGTCGGTCTGCATTTGGGAGACTGATGCATGCTCACCGGCGGTCCAGGCGGAGCGACGCGTGGCAGACGCAAAACATGAGTATGATCATGTTTCTAAGCTGATTAAAAGCGAAGTCGCGCGTTTCGAGCGGGAACGCATTGAGGATTTCAAGGACTCTTTGCGCGCCTTCCTGGAGGGTATGATTTCTAAACAGAAAGAGGTACGATCAGTATTGGTGCTCTTTGAGTTATCGACTAACCTATTCAATGTGATTCTAGTTAATTGCTACTTGGGAAAATTATCAACAGATGCTTTTAAAACGAGTGGGAGGAGGTGGTCCCCCACCTAATATCAGAGTGATCGTATAGTTAGACAGTCTGTTCATGTCTGGTTTATCGTACGATTCACGGAATTGATGATTTATTATGCTTGAATATACATGATAGGCTGACATGTGTAACAAATGTGTACAATAAAAGAGACCCGTCCTTTCCGGCGAATTTACTCCCAGTATCTAGCCACCTTATTGTCAGACTCTCCACCAATCTCCAAAAAGTCTGAGGGACGTTCTCGTTTAAGATTTCTGCGTCGGTTGTTGATGGGTAACCGCTGGTAGGCCGAATCTTGTACTGCAGGTTGCTGATTAGAAAACTGGTTATTGGCCCACGACCCTTGCTGAAATCCCTGCATCCCAAAACCCATGGCCCCTCCTGCGTTCTGCACCTGTTGCTGCTGCTGCTGGAATGTCGTAGCTGCTGCCAGAGCTGCTGCGACGGCTTGCGCTTGTTGCAGTTGCATTTGAAGTTGCTGATGCTGCATCTCAGTAGCTTGCCGGACTTGATTGGGAAGCGATGGGTTTTGTAGCATGAGGGAGATCTGCGAGATCTGCGCTTGGAGCTGAGGAATGCTGTCGACGACCATCTGAGGCATGTCCATGTTGAGGTCTGGCTGCTGGTCGGAATAGAAATCTTGTTGCTCTTGTGTTGTTTGTTCGTTCTGCAGGAGTGGTTAAATGCTAGGCCTGGAAAAAGCTCGTGGGATTGTACTTGATTGGCAGCTCCAGATGCACCGTCTCTTGGTGTTGATTCTTCTTCGCCCTCTTTTTTGCTGTCTTCGATTGCTTTCTCGATGTAGTCGGCGACTTTGATACGTGCTGGCTTGTCGACAATGAGCTTATCCAGTGACGCAATTTTCTTTGCACAGTTCGGGCAAATGAAGTCTCGTTCTAGAAGATGTGTTTGTATGCACTCCTCGCAATACAAGGTACCACAACACGGAGTTTTAACAGCGTCTCGAAAGAGTCTATTGTCAATCGGACAGGTTAACGACGGGTCTGAAGGCGTCCGGTCTCGGACATCTGCAGCAGATAATGCCTTGACACGCGATACCTGCTTTTGCCACGATGCTCTGCGTGACAATTCATCGATCAAGACCTGCTGAAGACTGAAAGACAACTACGCACGAATCGGGTTGGGCTACAACATAACCACCTTCAGGGGTAACCATGACTCCTTGACCAAGTTCACCACTGGTGGGAGTTGTCACTGCTTTGAGCATGCTCCGCGGAATACCTGTTGTCCGCTTAATGCGAGGTTTATTGTCGAAGTCACGATCATTATTAGTGGGACAATCTTGTATCCAATGGCCTTGAATAGAATATGAGGTCACACCGTCCTTAAACTCACAGAAATGGGGCAAACCTTTTTGACCACAACGATAACAGACATAACTAGGAGGAAGGGGTCGGTCGATTTGAGGGGCGACATGTGGCGTATGTGGTTTGCCACCACGCGAGAAGCCAGTACCGCGAGGATTGTTGTATATGCGCTGAGCACTGCGCAAGCACAAGAGATAAAAGCGAAAGAAACAAACATCGTTCATTAGAAAATGTTCTACTACTTTGACAAGACCCCATATAGGGAGACACCAACTGTGACATCTTCTCCTGGGTTTCCTCCCAGTTGGCAGTTTGGGCTTGGAACATGGCAGCTACGGCTGCCTGTTCGTCTTCATCGGTAATAGCAGACTTAATTGTTGCAGTCGGACCAGACTGGAGCAGGGTAAAGACTGGTAGGCAATCCATTGGGCGAAACTCACGGAGGCAGTTTTATTTGTTGTTGATGAAAGCTCATCTTTACCATCGAAACGCTTTGACATTGCGCCCTTGTGCCAATTGACACCGTTAGTAGAGGCACCTGACTTGTTTAGAGGATCCGAAGTAGGAACGGCACCAATCGTCCCAGCAAGATACATTGAAGCTTTGCCTTTGCCAGGTCGTGCGGCAGGCATGCGCTTCACAATGACAGAAGATGAACGCGGAATGACCTGTGAGTCATCCTTGAACTCTGTTGACCTGATGAGAAATGGTTTCTACCGATGGAAGGAGACCGACATACCTTGTTTTGAAGTTGCATCGAGAACGACGAGGTCAAAGTCATTTGCCTTACCCATGTTATTGGCTATGATGATCTCGCGTTTGAGGTCGAACACTGAAATGCCAGTGCCATCGAATGTCACTCGCGACTCGTCCTTGCGAGAGCCCCACTTGTAAAAAACAGAAGATGCCATATGTTATCGAATGACAGGCTATGTAAAATAAGAAAAGAGAGGAGGGGCGGGAGAGAAAACAGTGAAGAACGTAGAGTTGAAGACAAAACTGGTGGATGTCGTTTCACACGGCTCCCGAAATGCTTACCTAAGTGACCCATCTTAAGAGTGGTCCGACCGCGCCAAATTTTGGTAAACTACTTGTTCGATATGGTAGCGAACAGCACTGGTGCCGAGGGACTGCGCCAGAGAGGCAATGCCGCGAAGATGTCTTCTACGGTTGTTATTACGGAACAGGGTCGAGAAATAGATTCACGTTTAGACAAACACGAGAGGTATGTTTCCTTCACTCCTCGCGACGCGTCCAATTTAAATATCTATCTTGTCAGCTATGAGTTTGGTGGGCCTCTGGGCTGTATCGCTATAATGACCTTCTTCCCCTGCCTCATGTACTATCTATGGATCTGTCTTTGGTTCTATGACGGTAACCTGGTGTACCCCACTTCTCAAGCCGACATCAAGCCATTCCTTGCGAGGATGTGGGGACATATTGTAAAAGTTAGTTCGTAATCATTTGCATTGAGAAATTACAATCTAATGACGCGTCTTAGGATGCTAGTCCCAGCCCCTACGCGTGGAAAGTATACTCTGGCAATGTCGCATTCCAGCTCTTCCTTGCACAAGTTTTACCTGGATACCAGCAGGAAGGTCTCCCCGTGCCGTCTCTCAACTACAAGACCCTCATGTACAACTGCAATGCGCTCAACTCTTTGTATGTGACCTTGGCCACCGCTGCCGGCCTGCACTGGTCAGGCATCTTCCGCTTCACCGAGATCATCGACAACTACGGCCATCTCATGTCCGTGGCTATGATTTACGGCTTCAGTGTTTCTCTTGGAACGTATCTTTACGCAGTTCTTACGAACACTCAAATCCGCACCTCCGGAAACTTCTTCTATGATTACTTTATGGGTGCATGTCTTAACCCGCGCATTGGCAGCATTGATCTTAAGATGTGGGGCGAAGTCCGCATCCCTTGGGTCATTGTGTTCTTCCTTGCTGTTTCTGGTGGTTGCAAGCAGTATGAACAATATGGTTACGTCACGCCTGTATGTTGTTTGATTTCACGTCTGAAAACTTTTATAATATAACCGATAGAATATGGCTTTCATGATTCTAGCTACTGGTCTCTACCTGAACGCTTGGTATGTTTCCTTCTTTCTCTGCCCCACCTGGTTCTAACATGTCGGCTCTGAAAGCGCTAAAGGCGAAGAGTGCATTCCACAGACCTGGGATATGTATCACGAGAAGTACTAGCAAACCTTACTTCTACTATTTGTCTTTGCTTATTTCTTCGCAGGTGGGGTTTCCTCGTTATTTTCTGGAACCTTGCCGGTGTCCCTTTCGTGAGTAGATGGTTCTCTATGCGTAGTGTGCGTTGTAACGACGCTCGCCAGTCCTATGTCTACTCTGTCGTGTACATGGCTTCACACGATCCCTCGGCTTATCGCTTCTCTACGCCGACCTACATCCTCATGTACTCAACCCTGCTAACCGCTTATTACGTGTCAGTCCGTTAACAGCTACCCGTTCGCTTTGACTGACGTCATATTTATCTGCAGCTGGGACACTTCAATGTCCCAAAAGAGCCGATTCAAAATGCAGTCTCAGGGTATCACTGAATTCCGCAAAACCTTCCCTCAGCTTCCAGGATGCATTGTTAAGAATCCTACTTATATCCAGACCGCCCATGGGTACAGGCCACTTACTTGACTCATGTTACGCTCTTCTCATCTGTTATCACAGTAACCGCCTTTTGACCAGTGGCTGGTGGGCATATTCTCGCAAGCCTGTAAGTTGGTCCGTTTTTTTGGAAAGTATTTCGAGCTCATCATGTGTTTCAGAATTACGTCGCGGACTGGATTATGAGTTTGATGTGGGGTGCAATCGTTGGAAGTGCTTCTATCATTCCCTATTTCTACTCTGTGTTCTTCATCGTCGTTCTTATTCACCGATGTAGCCGTGACTTCGAGCGGTGCGTGTCTTCTTATCCTCGATGTTTTGGACAATTTTCTCATAGGTTGCATCTAGGTGCTCTCGCAAGTACGGAAAAGATTGGGATCGATACTGTGAAATTGTCCGGTGGAAATTTATCCCCTACGTTTATTAGAATGCCTCAGATATCAAACCCTCACAATCATATATACCCTCCGGAGTCCGACATGACTAGCCAGAAAAAGTAGTTCACCTTTAGTACGGTACTTCCTCTAGTTGAAATTCGTTTGCTGTCGCCACTGCTTTGTATCTTCCTGTTTGGTTAATCAATGTCTTTACCGCTATGATCGAGAAATTCCGCGAGCTCCAATCGCCAGAACTGGACCTTCCCAGATGTTGAGATGGGCGCCCTAGAAGGTATGTTGAGGTTTTATATTACTTGAGCTATGTTTGGATGCTGCTCTCCGAGCCCTATTCAAGCTTCTAAAGTCTGGCTGAAGCCAAAGCATGACGATAACGGACTCGAATATGTGTGCCAAACTATGCTAACTGTTTCATTCGGGGCAATAATCCGATATGCAGTGAAAAAAAAAACCAATGTCATCATTACAACTTTATCTCAGCTTGTTGGCATCTTCAAGCATGTTGTACGTAAACCGTCTCCACTCCATTTCGCGACCTCGAGCAAAAGGCTTCGTTTCTTCTCTGCCGCTGTGCCGGAATGAAGCTCATAGAGCGTTGCTACAACAACATAGAAAATTGGCGTTTTGAGTTGGTCGTAAAAAAAGAGACTTACAAAGATTGAAGAGGAAAGGCTCTGCCACCACGACGCTCGAAGGAGATGCCTTTAGAGCAGTTTCTAGGACAACAATACCCTTATCAAAACTATGTGTAAGAGAAGGGATGGATGTTTTAAGTGTATTAGACGGCGAGTCTCACCTCTCGTAACTTTCCTTGACCAAGCAGCGCAACAGCAAGATTGTTCACAGCCTGAGGCAGGTGAGTGAATAAACTTTGGACAATAGGGGTGGAAAGTACATACCACGAAGTTGTTAGCATCTCTGGCGATGCTTGCTTCGAAAAGACTGCTTGCGCGGGCCCAGTCTCCTTCTGCACACGCGAGCAGGCCAGCATTCATGTCTTTGAGCTCTTGACCCGCAGAGGGATCGGTGGATACAATCTCAAAGTGCTTCGCCGCCGTTTGAATCTCTCCACTCTGAAGGTATATCCGCCCTATTGATGAGCGCAATGCAGCAGTAGAGGCTTCTACTTGCTTGCAAAGCGGCTCAAGCATTCTGACTGCTGCTCTGTAATCCTACAATATCGTCAACGTTGGAAGGAAGTAAGTGATAAGATGGTTTGCGCAGTACACACCTTCATTTCTACGAGCTGAGATGCGATGATCAAACATACACGGGCACCGCGTTCTTTCCACATCTCGACGGCGTTCTCGTTTCGCTTCTCCTGCCGTGCTTTGGTCCGACATTTGCGAAGCAGAGCGTTCAGTGCATCAAGGTGGCCCATATAGTCTCCAGCCCAATACTTCACCCGTGCGTTGATGACTTCCAATTCGAAGGGCAGGACGCGTGAAAACACCCATTCACGCGTATGTAGTGGCTCAATTGCATTCAGGACAACAAAGAGATTGTTACATTCGACTGATGTCTGGTTGAAAAGGCGTAAACGGGCCAAACAGGCTAGACGGAGGTACCAAAGCTGTAAAGACAGGGAGATATATTTAGATTTGAACTTTTGTACTTAAGAATGGCTGGCCTACACCAAGAACCAAAGAGAGGTCTTCCGGGTTGGCCGTGACAAGTCGGTCTCGAGCCATTCTGGCTAAGGCGCGCCAACTATTCGTCATCTACAACTTCCAACATCATTGACTGTCTTGATGATCAACGCTACAACTTACGACAAGAGCATGGAAATCGCTTCGCTGCCAGTCTCCAGTAACGTCGCGAACAGGACGTTCCTCAGGTGGATAGATATATTTCGTCAGAAGAGTAGTCAAAGGATCGGTCTAGTACAATTATAATATAAGGGTTTTGATAACCACCAAATTAAGTAGGTCGAGAACGAACGGCGTACATTTGGTATGGGGAGGAACATGGTAGGCAGAAGGAGTCCCGGAAGGTACAGATCAGGCGCCTCATCCTCATCAGTCTCACTATCGGCTGGCAGAGGCGGTACATCTTTGTTGACGTTGGGCGACGTCGGGCCAACCGTATGTGTTGTGGTAGGCTCAGCAACATTAGTGAGAGGAAGTAGCGTTAGAGGAACTTCAGTGGGAGAAAGGGCAATTGACTGGCTTGGAGACATCGTGTCATCTACTACCGGCCCCTCCTCAGATAGAGTGTCATCGTCAATCAAGAAGGGATCCGGGACGTCGGGCTCAATGTAAGTCGAAACAGTGGATTCCTCTAAGAGAGCAGCCTGGCCGGACTTTGCTTGCTCTGCAGAATCGCCTGGTGCAGGCAGCTGTATGGGATTTTCGACGGCTGGATCTGAGACAGTCTGTAGCACCAAATTGGCCGTGTTTGTCGTAACTGACTCTTCTGACACTGGGGCAGTAGACGTAGAATCCATAGAGTGTTTGAAATCAACTATCGATTCCTGGGGACTGGTATGACGGTTTAACTCGGCCCCTTTTGATCTGGAGTTGGACCTGTTGCAGGCTGTTCTTGACGACGCGGGTGGTGGGATAGGGGCGCTGGAACGCCGGGGACGGTCAATGGGATGGATGAAGGATGCGGTGGAGAGGGAAGTGATGATGGGCAAAGCTTCCTGCAGGTGCTGACGCACGTGACCCATGGACGAGATTCTGCGCATCTGGTTCTTGATCTTTTTACCAAGCTTCGCCGGGAATTGTTTGATTTTCTTCCCTGGGGAGGCTTTAGGAGATTCTGTAGATATCGGCATTGCGGGCGCAGATTGGGGAAATAACCGGGGTCTATCCTCCTTTTATATTCATTTGGAAACCGGGCCAAGAGGGGCCATGTCCACCAGACTCTAGGGGCTTAAGATCCAAGAAAAGCACATGCCACGCTATTGCATCGCCCTGATATCATTGATCGACGTTATGGATATTTCGGTATCAGGATCCTTCCAGGTTTTGAATGCAAGCATCGGATTCAAATGGGCATCAACTGACGACCCCCGAGCCGAATAACTATGTATCGTCTTCGGAAATTCCACTCTCGTGCAGCTCAGAACCGATATGAGGGATTATACATTGAATGTATTCAAATGTCTAATCAATTCCCAGAGAAAAATAAGCATTTGAGAATTCGAACCCTTTCTACATTGACAGTGTGGCAAAATAATTCTCTTCCTCGAATGAAGTACTTACACGAAGTTGTCCAACATCATTGATGCCATACCGGTCCGTTGGCCGATCTTCGCCCGCCCGCTCTCTAACCTCTCGTTCCATCGCTTTGTTCTCCTATCCTGGCCTCCCACTATTTATTTCCCTCCCTCAATCGCCTTTGTTCTTTGTTCTCCCGCTCATTATCCTACTATCTCTTCATCTTTGTCCTCGACCGGCTCTCCGCTTTCCTCCGGATCACTAATTTTCTGCCGATCTTGTCACAATCAAGATATGATATCCGAAGAGTCTTTCCTATACTTATTGATTTGTCGAGTTCAAAAAGTTCGCCGGAAAACGATTTTCACTGCGATATCGACATCCAACAGGAGCCAAAAATCAAGCGTTTAAAATATAGTGTGTGGTAACAAGGGGCAAGGCTAAATACACCAAACTTCTGACTCCTGGGTGTCAAGGATGGTGTCGTCTATAGCATGGGTAACTAGGAAACTAATCATAGTTTGTCTCTGGAATTCGTCATGTTTGAACCGATCAATCCCGAGCAAGCAACCCTTCATGTCCCCGCCTGTCGGGACAGAATGTAATCACTGAGGTCTTGCCAGCCTTGATCTTAAAATCAGAGAGACAGCAACTTGAACAGCAAAAGTGACGTACCTCCCCCAATTCGACACATGACCCTCTTTGTTGACGTTGTATCCTCTCCCACCTTCCCCGGTCTTGTCAAAGTCGTCAAACGAAGAGTGAGCTCTTTCCGGCTCAGACTATTCGTGAAGGCGTATCTTGCTTTCACCTCCTCGCCTGGCTTCGGTATCGTTCTTAGAGGCGGATCCAATCTCTCAATCAACAAACTATGCGCAGTTGAATTCGCGATTGCTGCAACCTCAGCATCAAGGGGATCTTTCGGGTTGCTTGGTACATATTCGTGCATCTCCAGATTTGGGGTATAGGCCCCATTACGTGATCCTGGCCTGGAAGGTGCACGACTTGCCGAGCTATCTTTGAAACTCGACGGTGGGAGTTTGGTAACTCCAGAAGGACGAGCTCCCTTCCGTGCGGGAGTACCAGAAAAGAGTGCAATACGTTGCGCATTGGCTCGAAGTGTACTTTCTGGCGTTTGTGCACGAACCGCGGAGCTTCTAAATGACATTGAAGACGATGGCCGTGATGGAGTAGAAAATTGTAGGTTTGGAACTGGGATCATTGAACGGCTCGGAGGTCGTGGTGGATGGCCCATAAAACCTGAGGATATCATGCTCAATGTTGGAGAAAATGCACGTTGCAAATCAGGACTATCGTCTTCCTCGTTGTCTTCAAAGCTGGAAGTTGTATGAAGCTGCTTTGAAGGTTGAGGTATATGACTTGGAGTCTTCGGACGCCTTCGGGGGGTCGTACCGAGTCCTGGAGTAACGCCACGAGATCCAGCGGGAGTTTGGGCACGAGAGGCAGGTCGAAAAATAGGAAAATGAGTTGGCTGGGAGGACTGTGTAGTGGATGTAGAAGTAACGGGTGACCAGGGTCGAGAAGATACCATCGACGCGCGAGAGATACTCCGTCTATACGCTGCGCCAAGTGGTGGGACAGGGGGTATATCACCTTGCGTCGCGTATGTCCCAGTCGCTGAAGGAGGCCGCTTTGGTGGTGTGCCCTTGGAAGCTGATTCTTGCTCGACCTTCGTAGAGCTATTCCATCTTTGTTTAGGGGGCGGAGTGACACGCAATTTCACTGTACTACTATCAGCCTTGACAACAAGAGGTGAAGTGTCTGGGGTAAGGCTTTGACTGTACTTGTGCCCTGGACGGTCTGGTGTGATAGGAGTGGTTGGTTGACTTCCACGCATAGAAGAGAAGAAAGAGGTCTTCTGCTGGCGAAAGGCTGGAACAGGTTCAGAAGCGGGCTCACGTTTTCCGATGTTCTTGTTGATTGAAAGTGGGGTCACAGGGGTAGGTCGATTTGTTCGTGTAATCTTTCGAGCAAACTTGCGAAGCGGGGAAATAGAACTAGAGAGTGTACTCGCAGAGCTTGATGCGCGGGAACCGTTCGAGGGCGTGGCGAGGTAGCCGTTCTTCGTCGATGTGCTTGAACCAATCTCACTAGGAGTTGCTTCCCCATTGATGAGCAGTTGTCGCACATTCTCCATCTCCACGTCTGTTCTCGCAATTCGCTCTCGCAGAGTCTTCCAGCGTTGAGCGGATTCGGCATGCCTTCTCAATGTTTCGCCGTTCTTTGTAACTCGGTCGCGTACACCTTTATCAATGATTGCCAAGACCTTGGACGTCGCTGGCATATAATGCCTACTCCAGGCTTTAATGCCATGCTTCAGAGATAGTTCTTATGACGTACTTTTTCTTCGCCTCAAAGGATTCCGATATTGAGGCGAATACTTCTAACGTCAAAGTTGGCTGAGTATCATTACGTCGACCTGCTGGTAGCGAAGTTTGTAGCTGGTGTGGGTCATCTACTCCGCGTCGATGGATTTGCCATATGAAATCCTGAATGGCATCAAGCTCACAAGCATTTACGTGAGTGGGAGAGAAACCTTACCTGACAACGATTGACGGCTTTTTCCAAGCTGGACATCATTCCGTCTGCTTGGTCTGTCACCGTCCTGAAAACTGTCAACCATTTGTCCTCTCTGAGTTCTTCTCTCAGAACGTCGCTTTCATTGCGAATTGTTTCCCACTCTGCCTGCAAAGTTGCACGCTTTCGGAGAAGAATCGCATTGCCATGTGGATTGCCGTCCGACTGCAAAGTTGGAGTTGAAGCAATCTGCAGAAGAGGGTCCAGAGACTCGTCGATGGATTTCATTCCCTTCTCGACGCTGTCGAGTTTTTCATCAAGGTTCATTAGAGATTGGTCGATGACATTTGCAGTACTTGTTGTGTCGACCGAGGATTGGGATTTGTGTCGTAATTCTTGTATCTCTGAAGATACTGTATAAGCTCCGTAGTTCGCGCAATAGGAAGTCTGTAGTACCGAAAATACGTGTCTGAATATCCGATATAGAGAAAGAAAGTTCTGTCATAAGTGTTGAGACTGCCAGCAGACGTAGGTCTCTAGGAGAAGATGATTAGTGCGAGGTCGGGGAACGAGGACGCGACGTACTCTTGACTTCGCCGTTTCCCGTCCTTCTTCGTCAAAGAGCGTGTGATGGTGATATTGTCTATATCTTGTCAGCGAATGCACGGCGGCCGGACGGTTAAAGTCATACCTTCATCCTCTTGATTTGAAGAAGGATAACGTGAAGAAATGGAACTCGCGCTCAAACTCGACGGCGAGGGTGGGAGGACCGAATCTGCTTTTGGCGATGAAATAAAACTTGGGGACGCCATGTGAGAAGGAAAGAAGGAAGTTGAATATTGAATATTAATGCTACTCTTGGAGGAACCGCCGATGTCACTGCCACTGGCCGAAAACGTCACAAGAGCAGGGTATAAGGCAGCGAGCTAGGGCACGACGCCGACGGTTCCTCGGAGTTGTGGACTGGAAAGTTACGCCTATGCGCGGTTGCAAAGAGATAACACCAGTCCAGGTAGATGAGAGTAAGAATGTGAAGTGGGGGCCTTTTGATTGTGATAACTGAATAACTTTACATGTCGACTAAGTATATATTACATCGTCTTGAGGCAACAACAGCAAGATAGCATGGTACTACAGATGTCTTTAGGAAAACAAACAGTCTAATCCGCAACGTCCATTGCGTCCGGATAAGTCAATTCTTCAACATCTTCCATGCTCTCGTCCTCTAGTTCCATCAATCGCTGTTGTTTATGGATCTCCAGCTCTCGAACCGACATCGCATCAGCATCCTCAACCATCTTCGTCCGTGATGACTTGTATTGGATTGGATCCACAGAGTTAAAACAGCCAGCAGACAACCCCTCCAGGGACCAGAGATTCTCGTGTTCCGCAATTCCACTATCGCTTGTCATTGCCATTTCCACATTCTTCTTCAGCAACGGATGAGACAAAATTCTGGGATAGTATCGCCCGCTAATAAAGCTTAGAGAAACGACCGCTTCGTACCCTTCATGTAATATTGGGCGGAAGAAATAACCTGGTGGAGCTTCGGGTAATATATAGTGTGGGCGTAGAGGATGCGATTGCTGGGCGGTTGGAGGTAGAGGGCGAGGTATTGACTGTTTTGGTCGTGCGGCCACGGGTATGTTAGACTCTGAATTAGAGTGTGAAAGGACGTGTGGATTCAGAGCCGATGGTGCAGGCACGAAGGTCATGGGAATTGTATGTTCTTTGCTGCCGCCGCCCGATTTCATGGAATCCGTGGTAGAATCTTCCCAATCTATGTCTGCCAACTCGTACAACATTCCGCTCGCCCGGCACTCCTTTTTCGTTGAATACCCATCGCTTTGCACCGCATCTACAACAAATAAACCATCCAACTTCATAAAAACTCCGCGAGAACCTGCTCCAAGGTCTTCGATGGCTTTCCCGGATGCCTCCGACATATTCAGTGTTGACTTGCCAGGCCCTGATGGGGGTAAAATATATTTTGCTCCAGAAGGGGCGATACATCTACGCGGTACCTTAAGACGTACGAGTTCATCCGTCCAAATTCGCTCTGCGCCCCAAAAGAGGCCCTGAAAGCGCATCTGCGTGAGCGGTGGCGAGCCTGTACCGGGTGGAGTGGCCATTTTCCCGAGAATACGTGCAGAGAGTCGTTGCGTCTCCGACGAAGACATGTCAAGGTTCGACCCAGATACATTGGGATAGGAGGTACCGTTAGGATGAGACTTGGAACCCGAAGACGAGGATGGTCGGCTAGATATTGAATTATTTGTTTGCGCGTTATGTTGCCCTGCTGCTTCTATGGCCGCCGATAAGGACATCGCAAGTGATGGTGCAGATTTCGGTCGTGGGGGAGTTGGGATTGAGAACACATCTTCACTTAGGTGGTATTCAAAACTCCATTCATCGGTGAGGCACCAGAAACCAGAGAGAGTTGATCCTATTTGCACAGCCATCGCATAGGGGGAGACTGCTTCTTCAAATCGTGCACCACCTTCCTTAGGGCATGGATTGAATTTTGACAATGATTCACGATCGAAATTGAGGCGTTCGGTTGGGAAAGCTTTAAGCGCAGCAATGAGGTCATTTGAAGGGACGTGAGCCTGATAGGGTAAGACTTTATCGTCAGAAACGAGGTACGTGTGATTGACAGCAAGCAAGTGCATTTTATACTCAAAGGACTGGGATACACTCCAAGGTACGTCTGGCTCTTCCCCATTCTCCGACATTTGCGATCCAGCCATTGACTCGCAGGGAACAGATGTGGCTTTCAGTTTGATTTCATCTACAAGACCAGGCCAGAAATCAATGGCAGTATCGTTCGGGCCTTTGATTGGATGAGCCAGAGCGCACCACAAGAGTTCGCCTGTCCTGAACCATCGTCTGAGCTTCATCGATGACTTGGTAGACAAAGCTCTAAGATCTGAATTACGCTCAACTAGCATTGTGGCTTTGGGGTGGACATTCGGAGACTTTGAAAACACAGGAATAGGTGCCTTCTGCACTAATGCACCGATTTTGTCATGTGCGCACTTTGCAGCCACCTCATGCACAGTCTTTGGTCGTCCAGGTCTCGAACGCGAGGTTGAAGGCGTATTGTGACTGCTACGCATGATACCAGGAGCATGGGAGGCAGTGACTTCTCTCTGCGGCAACTTCTGACAGTATTTGCACTGGCACTTTGACATGTCCGTCGTGAGATTTTGATAAAGCCAAATCGCATGTGGAATAAATTCGTTGATAGAACGATATCGTCGACTGACACTTCCTATAGAAGAATGAGAGGACAGTCAATGGAAATCGAATAAAGGCATCACCGTAGAGATATAGATCGTGTCTTGGATTA
This sequence comes from Termitomyces sp. T69sscA, assembly GCA_017657225.1. Lineage (NCBI taxonomy): Eukaryota > Fungi > Basidiomycota > Agaricomycetes > Agaricales > Lyophyllaceae > Termitomyces > Termitomyces sp. T69sscA. The sequence goes on from JAGGAQ010000022.1 coordinate 75,869, forward strand.
TTTGCGGGTCCCTTGTGATGATCAAAGAAGGCATATCCTGTTGGCCAGTTCCTCAAAACATAAGAAGGGCTAGCTAAAAGGACGCGTCAATAATAAATGAGTAACATATAGGCGCTAAATTGACCCGGCATGCCAGCCGCTGCTGCAATTCCCTGTGCAACTCCTAGTCGCCATTTCATCGTTTGAGGGTGTTCAAGAGTCAAAGGTTGCATGTAGTTCACTTCTCCAGAGCTGTCGACGATTCGCGTAGTATTGGTTGGCCATCTTGATGGGTTGCCATCCGACCTTTCAAAATCAATGAATTGAGGATTTTTGGGCATTTCTACTGCCTTTTCCGAGATTCTTCGCGCTGACATTGTGAAGACCAGTTCGAAAAAAAAAAACAAATGTCGTATCTCCAAGTGTCAAGCTTTTGTCCAAGTCATACGCACGTGATGATTGTGGAATTGCGATATAATAATGCCAAATAGAAGAATTTTGACTATTTAAGATCTTGTCTGTTCTCTTGCAGCGCTTTGAATCTCCCCATGCACAGAATGTAGCACCAATTGGGTGTACCGAGTCTCGGGATATGCCTATGAGATGTTTAGGTACGCCATTGGACTTATAACAATGATTACTTCGTTCCTTGCAGATTGCATTTTTATTTCTTTTATTTCTCTCCTTTGTTGACGCCGTGACATTATCTACGTCTTGCACTTGTATTCATGTGCATGAACGTTAAACTACGCGGCCAAATTGATGTCCGTCCTCGCAGATCGCCTACCCTTCGTATGTTTCAGGATGGCGTTTTGAAGGGGTCGCATAGTTTATCACTTTGTCTGTACTTTGTTCTGGTATTTATGAAAATATCATGATGGCAAACTCGGGTGACTGATTACGTATATGGCGAGTGACATAGCTTGTTCTTCTCAACACAATAACTTTGGCCTGCCGGACAGGCGTTTGGAAACATATCGCTATACATTGACTGCCGCACGACATCCAACATATCGTAGCGATGTCCTATCCCACGTCGACGGCCGTTCCGCGCTCCGTTGTTTCTCGCACGACCAGCGGAGGTTTCAAGACTTCTGGAGGGACTCTCTACGTGTCCAAGCCTTATCGGTCTAGGTCGTCAAAGAAACTACGCGCGTTGATTACATTTGCGCCCCGGAAATCCCACTTTGATAGTACGAACGAGCTGTCAGGTGAAAATGAGTTTCGTGTAGGTTTTGCTTCCTTCTTTGTGCTCGATTTATGTCACAATAACCACAGGGCTTTTTCTCGTTATTTTGGATATCCATCTTCGTCTTCACAGTGCGCGTGTACGTTCGCGGCATCGAGTCCAATGGTCGCCCGCTCAACCTTGCTTTCGCGACCATGTTCTCTCAGGATTTGTTAACGCTCGCTATCAGCGATGCGGTCCTAGTCCTAAGCACAAGTCTATGTGTCCCCTTTGCATTCGCGTTGCAAAAGCGATGGATCAACTATTATTGGACCGGCATGGTCATACAACACATCTACCAAACCTCAGTCCTCGTTGCTGCAATCATATGGACATTCAACCGGTAAGTCAGAAAACATTGATCTATGTCCTAACACCAACACGCATCAAAGGAAGTGGCCATGGGTCCAGTCCGGCTTCTTGATTCTGCATTCACTAGTGAGACACACGTCCACATGGCATGACAGAACACTGAAGTACGTCTCAGGTGATGATCATGAAGATGCACTCTTACATGACCGTCAATGGCCATCTTCAACGATCTGAAATGCAATGTGAAGTGGTGCTCGAGAAACTTCGTCAAGCGGTCAATTCGTTCGGTGGCTGGGAGGCTGCCTCGAGGGATGCTATAGCCCATCGCCAGGAAGTGGAGCCGGCGACAAACGTTGGTGTCCTGTCGTCTGAAGGTACGCCCGCCCCGGGGACTCCAAATGTACCCGAAGGCTCGACATCGTCATATACCGACGTGGCGACTGCAAATGCCCTCCGTCGACGTCTTGCCAAAGTATCTCAGACTACCGAGGGAATTCTCTCGGTCACAGACGTTCGAACAGAAAAGACTGATGCGCACGAGGATAATCACTTCGCGCCTCACGTGTTAGTCGACCACCCAGATGAGCAGATTGCTGAATTGGCGAGAGAATACTCTGACTTGCAAAGCGACCTAACGAGCCCCGGACCATTGTATGTGACATGGCCACATAATATCACTTTGAAAAATTTCGCTGTCTATCAACTAATCCCAACTCTTGTTTACGAGATGGAATATCCGCGGACAGAAAGGTACTGCTATTTAAGTACGTTGCGACCTTACCCCTGTTTATGACGTCACGCGTAGGATTCGACCAATTTACGTGTTTGAAAAAACGGTGAGTTTGTACCTCGTCCAAACATGTCTTTGGCTTAAATTCACGGCTTAGGTAGCCACATTTGGCACATTTGTACTTCTTTACACCGTGACGGAAACTTTTATACTACCCTACACACCTACATCCAATTCATCAATTCTACGGCTGCTGCTTGATCTCGCATTACCATTTATGATTGCGTATCTCCTCCTTTTCTTTATTATCTTTGGTCAGTCGCTTTGATGTTTCTTTACGGTTGCTACTCAACGCCCTATAGAGTGTATATGTAACGCGTTCGCGGAACTTTCTTAGTGAGTCAATATCGATCATACGTAGGCTGGTTGATCTGATCATGACCGCAACAAGCTTTGCTGATCGCCAGTTCTATGAAGATTGGGTGAGCTTCAAATTTGAACCTACAGCCTTCCTTGTCTCACGGAGCACAACAGTATGGGCGCCTTCCAAATATAATGGCCGCTGATATTTAGCTTAGAACTTCAGGTGGAATTCGGTCTCATGGGATGAATTCTCCAGGAAATGGAATAAGCCTGTGCACGCATTCCTGTTGCGGCATGTCTATGCTCCCACTATCTTGGGCTATGGTGTGTCAAAGACATGGGCTATGTTTTTGACGTTCCTTCTGAGCGCCTGTGTCCACGAACTCGTCATGGTTATTGTGACAAAGAAGTTCAGGTGTGTTAACAGAACTACCCGCAGTCAACACAGATAGATGTTCATGCTCTGTATAGGTTTTACCTCTTTATCCTCCAGGTGAGTCTTGTTTCTACAGAAGCACGCGGTGTTCCTTACCTGTTGAATTGCTAGATCGTGCAATTGCCGATGATATTCGTAAGTCGAATACCGGTTGTGAAGCGTAATAGATCATTGGGAAACATTATATTCTGGCTTGGTTTGTATGCTGGCTTTCCTTTGCTATGTGTAGCCTACGTTGCCTATTAAGCTATCCTTGACTGCTCTGCATGGTGTATCTAGACTACGTTGATTTAACACTGTTCATAAAAGTGCATGAACGGTTCAAAATTGATGGATATATGACTCCACGATATAACTACACGACGCCTAACTTGCCTAATGCAACTGCTGTTGCGCGTCTCCTTTTGTTACCCCTCCTGATTTCATTCAAGTCACTGTCGATATCTGCGTCCTTACAAGGACCCAGTTGGTACAAGCTCTTCCCTAGTTGCCCAATGACGTGCTGCCCGCCTCCACCATTGCCTTTGTGCCTCCGCCTACCTCCCGCTCCGCCTCCACCACCGCCTTGGGGTGCTGATGGCGCAGTAGAGCTCGTGAGAGGTAATGGGAAGGGTGAAGGCAGCTCGTCGACGGAGAGGGAGTGCGGATTGAGGAAGGGGCCAGAGGTGATGGGGAGCGAAGATATGAGGCCAGCTTGTGGAGCGGACGTGTTTGGTCCAAGAGGTGTCGGTGGTGGGGACGTGCCGAGCTTGTTTCGTAGTTTACGGGTAATATGCTGGCGCGACGAGGAGTCCATGGCGGCGTCTGCAAGACTTTGAATTTGTATACAGATTCTTGTGGAAAAACGTGGGCTTACCTGTTGTGCCCTCGCCCTCCTTCTCTTCACGAGCGCGCCTTCGCCTCTCTTCAATGCCCTCCAATAGGCGCTCTCTCACACGCTCGCGTCCTTTCCGCCATTCTTCTTCAACACGCTCGCGCTCCTCGTCGTACGCATTCTGTGCACATTCGAGCCCGTGCCGTTCTTCCCATTCTGCCTGCGCAAGAAGCGCGCCGCGCTCTAGCGTGAGGGGCAGGAGTCTGAGATTATAAGCTGGGACAGTCTCGGGATGTGTGGCTAACTGCGACATGGTTGCATGAAGAACAGAGATTGTCTCGTGCACATGGCGGCCGCTGCGATATAATTGTGGTGTGTACATGTGGACGCGACAAAAAAGAACTCACTCGTCCCTCCGATCACTCATCTCTTTGCCCAGTTTCCCCGCCAACTCTCTCCGTCTTTTTTCCTTCTTCCCATCATCGATTGTGCCTGCAGGATTTATAGGTGTTCATTATGCTTTGAAAATGGAATTTCCTACTATGATGGGAAATTTGTATCCTTGAACTGCTTGCTTGTGTGTGATGGCTCTGGTGAGGATAGATGTCGGGCGCTCCAGACCCCGAGAGTTGTTTGAAGTGAGAGCTTGAGTGCGACGACTGTATGTGGTGGGACGAGGACGAGTACGGGAGAGGAAATAGACCTGGCTGAGGAGGCGGCATGACTGTTGCTGGTTTGCAGTGAGGGCCCCCTCGGTCAAGGGTCGCGGATCAGCAGTGTTCCGACGCCGAATAACGGAATTATATCCACAGCCCGCCTAGCTCAATCGGATAGAGCGTCAGACTCTTAGCTGGCATAGGCGGTGACATCTGAAGGCTGCGAGTTCGACCCTCGCGGTGGGCTAGAGATTTTTGCTCAACAAGCCATTGACATCTGCCTGATGTTTCTCCCTCGTACCTCCTCGTCTCCAGAGTAGATGATTTTCCTTCGGTTACATCGCAGATTTATTAATATATACTATACGACCGTACTTTGGAGAACCAGAATGGTCGCTCGTTTTTCAACGCAACCGGATTCACATCCCCGGTCTCAAGATGTATAGAATTGTATGTCAGAATATTCATTTTGTTCCATCGGCCTAGTGGCCGCGAAACAAGATCAAGTGTCATGACGAATGTGTACCGGGTGGCTTCGTTGCCATTGGAGTAATGCACAGATGATGTCAGTGGCTGGTCCGTTGGAAGAGGATACCGACCACTCGCGTCGAGGAGATTGGTGATTTGAATTGTAGTATCCTTCAAGCTCCAGGTGCCTATGTAGAGTCCCTGCGGCTTGTGTGAGAAGAGAGTAGATGTGTATATGATGGACAATCACCTTCATACGAAGTGTAGGCTTCAAAAGGGGTATAACTTGCTTCGGGGTGAGTTCTTCATTTGCAAGCAAGGAAAGCACTTGGCCGTTCGGGTAGAAACGCCTAAGGAACCGTTGAATGTCCTCTTGATTGACGAGTTCAGACTACTCACAGGTATCGGTGGTAGGTGATTAAATGATTTATCTGTTAGTATGTATGAGACTCTAGTATGAATCCTTTGCGCGCAACTTACAGCCACCCAGGAGTTCTCACTGAGGCCAGGACGACTGAAGATTGTTCAAGATCAGCAGTCGTATTGAGCATGCTATCATTCGACCTACACATAATGACATGTTGCAATGTACACACCATCCATACGAACTCGAGGGTGTTCAATATAGACACGTCTATAGTCGTATAGATACCGTTCCAGAACCGAAATCAATTGCTCGTCATGAGTGACTTGTGGTGGCTTATATGTAGCCCCAACCAGCTCGCTATGTAAGCAATAAGCCATTGACCTGCGCTATTCGCAGCAGAGAAGCATGCACCTCCAGATCACTGAATCCAGAGCAATGACGCGTGCCTTACGGCATACGGAGGCAAAGCGCTCGATCGAAGTTGTATCAAGCTTCCGAAGGAACATGACCAAAAGTTCTTCAGGAATCTTTTGTAGATGCACAGGCTCCTCCTCAATCTCGGGTACAAACGAGAGATCATCCGGAAAACCAGCTAGTACATGGGCTAGGACTTGGCTCGTGACTCTAACAGCAGAAGCACCAGTACGAGACTTTACAGATAAGGCAGATTGCGCTTTCGCTGTCAACTCTTCCAGAGAATCGTCGGCAGCAGAGGCAGCAGACTTCTCCAATGTATTCTTCTGAGCTGCTGCAATTGAGGCAAGTGCTTCCTCACGGTGGTAAATCTGATCTACGTGCGGGTCCTGCAGAAAGAATGAGCAAGGCTCAAGTTGTGTCTACCACAGAAATACCATGCGGAACGCCATCCGATATAGAACAAGTGCATCGTCGAGATCTCCGCTTTGTTCACGCTGAACAGCACGACGATATACATTGACTGCAGAATTCAGCTTCTGTGGAAGTGGGATAGTAGCCGAGTAGATCGACGGGTTGTATTTAGTAGAAGCACCAGCTACGATCCGGGAAGAGGAGTCTATAGCCTTTGAGAGCGCTGCTGAGATGTCTGGCGCTTTAGCAGCAGTCTTACTCGAACTTTGGTGTGCGCTATCTATTTCTCCATTCCTAGCAGGGGTGGATGTACCTGAGATAGCTGCAACAGCTCTTCTGCTTCGCAATTCAGCCAACCATTCTTGCCTGAACCTCTCAAGCTCGCTGGGCTCTTCAGGAGACATCGAAGAGGACGTTGATTGCATGGACTGGGAGAAAGTGAAAGCGATGGAATCAAATTATCTCCTTATTATGTAATCGCAGACGTAAGCGGACAAGTATTCCCGCTTACCTGTCTCCATATTCGTGGTCAATCATTGGCTCCTCTTCCACTTCTCACTAAAATTATGGAGAGCAACAGGGACGAATCTTTCAAATGTCTTGGTATTGCGAGGAAACACTTTGACGCAGGCAACATACCCTCTGCACGCAAGTTCTGCCAGAAGTCGATATCCCTCTTCGAAACCGCGGAGGCCTTGAGCCTTCTCGCATCTATCAATGCCGCCCCGGAGGCGGGATCTTCAGCATCTACATCCACGTCATCAGCTACCGAGGAGCATCCCTCTGCGTCAGGTGCAAAGCACAGGCACCCACAAAGTTCGAATGGAGCAAGGAGTAACGGTACGGCAGGGGGCATTGGTGGTGAGAAAAGAGAGTATACGGCAGAACAACATGCAGTTGTGAAGAGAGTGAGGTCGTGCAAGGTTACGGAATATTATGAGATCTTGGCTGTGAAGAAGGATTGTGATGAGGCGGACATCAAGAAGGCCTACCGCAAGGTGCGTTCTTATAACATTCTGCCGAAGAATAGTTGACAAGCCTCTGATAGCTGGCTCTTGCTCTTCACCCTGACAAAAATGGAGCGCCGGGCGCTGATGAAGCCTTTAAACGTAACTATCCACTTTTTATTACGACGGGATGGCATTAACTCGCTTCAGTGGTTTCGAAAGCATTTCAGGTGCTATCAGGTGCGTTTACATCGTCTTCCCGCCATTTAATCACCATTAACCAGAGTTAATTATAGATCCCCAAAAAAGGACTATCTATGATCGCAATGGTGATGACCCAGAGTCTCGATTTAGTGGAATGTCTTCTCGTTCATCTGGTTTCTCTACAAACCCATTCGGTGGCAGCGGAGGCACTTTTGATGGCGAAATTAGCCCAGAAGAGTTGTTCAATATGTTCTTTGGTGGTGGTGGGACCACGTTCGGCAACGGTTTCGGTGGTGGTCCAAGTGGGTCCACTTGAACTGTGGAATGTATTGATATTCATGGTTCTTAGTGTTCACAGCATCGTTCGGACCTGGAGGCTTTCGAACGACTCGTATGGGCGGTCAGACGCGCCAGCAAGGCGCTGCAGACCAACGGTCACTACTCATTCAGCTCCTGCCTCTGTTGATTCTGTTCGCGTTCTCATTACTATCTGCACTTCCCAGCATGTTTAGTGCGCCACCCGTGCCCGATCCCCGATTCTCTTTCCAGCCTTCGACAAGATACAACCTTGCAAGACAGACTGGTGAATTTGGGGTTCATTATCACGTCAACAAGGCAGAGTTTTTGGGTCATCCAGTTCTTGGCGCAGAACTGGCGCGGGAAGGGAATTCGGGGCAATCCTCTGCAAAGGCCGGACAGCGTGGACCGGCTATGACGAAGTTCGAGAAGACGGTTGATCGAGCTTACTCTCAAGACCTCTACGTTCAGTGTCAGCGGGGAATGGACCGCAAGGAACGAGCAAAGGAACAAGAAATTGGTCTATTCGGGATTGGAACGGACTGGGAGAAAGTTCGAGCGATTGAAAAGGAAGTGATAGAGAGCTGCGAAGAGTTGAAGCGGCTAGGAGTTTTGAGCAGATGAGACGAGTGTACTAGACTTATAATACGGTATTTATTTCACTGGACCGCACACGGATATAACATGCACTGCGAGTTTTCAAATGGGTGGTTTAAATTCATGAAGCAGCCGCAGCGGCCCTCTCCCTCTCCAGCTTGATGTAGAAATTCTCCTGGCGCTCCACTGTCGCGTGTCAGAATCTACAAAAATTAGAGCCACATCTGGGACTCACAAGCCTTGAGATGGTAGCCATACCTGATAAAATGTGAGAAGTGAATTTGTCCGAAAAACGCGTAAGACATACCAGTAAGCATATCCTGCGGCAGTTCCGAGGCCCAGACTGCAACTGACGTCAATCCAGAAACGCTTTCTGAGCATGCCGGTAATGGGTGCGATGGCCATTGTGAGGGTTGGTCTTGGATGAGGGTGGTTTCGGTCTGAGGGCGATGTCGGACTTGCCCAGCAAACCAATCCAAACACAGGCTTACGTAACCCATCTACTCAGCAATCCCTTGTGCCCAGCTCGTGCCATCGTTTCGCCACCATCGCCAGCTCGTTGTATCTTCCGAATCCCTGCGACACATCACACCGCATCTCTGCTACTATCATCGCGTTATCAGCCTTTCCACGCTCCACAACGACAGCCCAGTCTTACTCGACAGCGTGACACACGTTCTCATCCATGGAAGATCCCTCAGGTTCAGGAGGATGGCGATTTGCCCAGTGTTTCGGGGACAAGGGCGAGGTGGAAGATATTACAGAAGGTATGTCCTTTCACCGACTTCGTAGCCCTTAGAACAGCGTGTTACAACTCACACTAACCTGCCATCAGCCGACATCATATCTACCGTCGAGTTCGACTCAACGGGCAACTATCTCGCCACTGGTGATAAGGGTGGTCGCGTCGTTCTCTTCGAACGCAACGAATCGGTCAGTGTAAACCCATCCGCGTTATTTCCTCTCGCGCGTCTCTCTTTCTTTGGGCGCCAAGCTGATTGTGTTTTTGTATATTTCACTTGCTGGTTCTGGTGTCTCTTGTGATTTTCGCTGTTTTCGTGCTTGAATATCTCTTTCTGTCCCGCGATTTTTCGGTTTTAAAGAAAAAAGGCTGCGAGTACAAATTCTACACCGAGTTTCAATCCCATGAACCCGAGTTTGATTATCTCAAGTCTCTCGAAATCGAGGAAAAAATTAACAAGATTCGGTGGTGCAAGCGACAAAACTCGGCTCACTTCCTATTGTCAACAAATGGTGGCGTCTGATGTTATTCTCCATTAGTGTGCCTAGGTCTGATGTGCTGAGACAGACAAGACAATCAAACTCTGGAAAGTTTTCGAGAAGTCTCTCAGAGTCGTTTCCGAATCTAATCACTACGATGGCCAGCGAGCTCTGCCGCCTCCTAGCAGCCCCAAACATTTGAGGCTTCCTCGCATGACACAGCAGGAGAATATAATTGCCGCTGTTCCCCGCAAGGTTTACGCCAATGCGCATGCATATCATATACACTCGATTTCCGTCAACTCAGATCAAGAAACATACATTTCTGCCGACGATCTTCGAATCAACCTCTGGAATCTCAACATTAGTGACCAGAGCTTCAGTATGTTTCGTCTCTCGCATCTCGATCTATTATCGTAACGCGTCTGATCATAAATCATATAGACATCGTTGACATCAAACCGGTAAATATGGAAGAGTTGACGGAAGTCATCACTGCCACAGAATTTCATCCCTCTCATTGCAATTTATTTATGTATTCGAGCTCGAAGAGCAACATCAAACTCGCGGATATGCGTGATTCGGCATTGTGTGATGCTCACGCAAAGTGTAAGTGATCTCTTGTGATTTTTCTTGTGGTTATGTATTGAGTTGTATGTGGGTACAAGGCTTCGAAGAAGCGGAGGATCCAACTTCACGGTCCTTTTTCTCAGAGATCATATCTTCAATCTCAGACGTCAAGTTCAGTCATGACGGACGGTATATTCTCGCTCGCGATTACCTTAATCTCAAGATCTGGGATATCAACATGGAGTCACGACCACTAAAAACGATTCCCATTCATGATCATCTCCGTGGGAAGTTGTGCGATCTCTACGAGAACGATTGCATCTTTGATAAGTTTGAATGTATCTGGGGCGGTGATGACAAGTACGTCAGAACTGCTCCTCCAGGCGTCAACAAATTAATATGATACGCTACAGGCACGTGTTGACAGGATCCTACCACAACTTCTTCCGCATATATGACTCAGAGACATTGAATGATGTCGTCCTACAGGCTGACAAGTCGGCATTCAAAGCCAAGAAAGTTGGAGGCCCGTTGGCTGGGAAGCCAGGCATGAAAAATGGACAGAGGGGTTTGAGGGATGCGATGCAATTGGACACGCTTGACTTTAACAAGAAGATTCTGCATGCGAGTTGGCACCCAAGAGAGAATACAATTGCTGTACGTGACGTGACAATCAGGCTGATTCTCTGAAATTGACCTGATTTCATTGCTACTTTCAGATTGCTGCAACGAACAATCTTTTCTTGTATAGCGCTGCATAATGAAACGGATGTTAAAACAACCTGCCATCTGTGATCCTGCGCGCTGACATTCACTGCCGCCATCATCTAGCAACGAGAACCCGCTTTCGTGGGATAGACGAGACGACTACATCTACGCATGGACATACGAATCCGATCATTCCAGCACGACTGACTTACAGCAACACTACAGATACAATCCATCCATCCCCATCCTTAATTGGTTCAGAACTGTCTTTTTTTCTCTTTCCTGGCGTACTTACTCACTCCTCCTATACCGTTTCACCATTAACATCCTTTCGCTGTTTGTCATGGCTGTGTCTTGTTCTATCTGCATCCCTCCTCTCCCACTCATTCATATCACGCTCGTTTTTCTTTTCCGGTTATGTATCATCCTGTTCCTTTCTTGGGAAAGGCCGTGGGAGTACTTCGGCTTGGTAGAAGTCAGCATCAGGTAGTGGAAAGAAGACATTAAATCAAATCAATGGGTCGCCTTTTGTATTATACAGCAAAACATTTATTGCAATTATTCATTGTAAAGAAATCCCAAAAACCTAATCAACGTGAAGGAACTTCCAGTATCTTGAATCTAATAGGCCTACGATTTGTTTTCAGACTTAGGCCTGCGCCTGGCTCTTCGAATTCTAGTATATTCTCATTGAATCTTTGAGGGGCACGATCTCATTCTCAATTGCTACACCCAGGTCGACGGCACATCCTTCACGGAGGCAAACTCTGAGTAGTACGGTACTGGCTTCAATCACGTTGGCGGTGGGTGATATGTCCTACAACGGTTGCGCATCAAGTTATCAAAGTGTTGCTTTTGGCCGTTCCTTTTCAAATTAAACAGGCATGTGCAGTTGTGCCAGGTCTTGCAAGAGGTCTGAGTGACCGGGAGCATATTCCCAGCTGGTAACCACTGCGATTATGATTCCCACTCGGACGAGCATGCGATGATGTTCGACCTTACTTTTCTTGGTTTTCGAGATCGTATGGTAATCAACGACGCTCATCACGATTTATACATGATTAGTCTGGTGTTATCTGGGGACGTCGGTATGTGGATTCGGTACTTTCCAAGGTCCTGAGTACACCGAAATTTGGGCCCTGAAGTGATAACCAGAAGATTCTTGGAAAAATGTGTTCCCTGCGAGTCTGGACTAGGGCCGATTCTGACATTAGTAACGATGAGTCTGTAATCCTCTCTCTATGTTTGCATCATGACAAGAAAAATAACGATGCAATGAGATCCCTAATGTTGTTTGAAGTGTCAGATAAATAAGGTCACAAAGCGGACAACTTGCTGAAACCGAGCGACCTATCCTCATTTTCCTGACCTTCGATGGGCTCGAGTCCTTTCCTAACCATGTTTTCCTTTATGATTAGCAGAGGCACCTTCTCTCCGGAGCTCGGTTCTGTCTGAGATGGTCGGATATTGAATATCGTTATTGGACATGGAGCATAAACATACGTGGCATTACGGTTTTCAACAGGCGCAGTGTGGGCTAGGGGTTGACAATCGACTGTATGCGGTAGGCCTTCGCAACGCCACCTTACATGCTCATCATCGACAACAATTTGGTCTGGAAAGTTGGTGATGATATCGGTCGCACGTCCGACAGTATGCAAGACTCTGCGCGAGATACCTCATCGTCGTCAAGACGTCGACGTTTATTGGGCCCCTTATAGGGAGACACCTCGTGATGATGTAACGCCGTTCATGGAGCGCATACACAACTGAGCAGATTTCGGTGCCAAAACAAGTGGGGCGGCACATTAGAAAGTGCCGTGAGCGTGGCTTTGGTCGGAGAAAGTGGGCCAGAGGATCATCACGGATAATGAGGAGGCGCATTACAACCGACGAACGAGAAGGTATTATACAATGCTATTTTAGAAAGAAAAATACACGTACTAACACTACATAATCAGTCCATGTCCTGTCCTATCTCGTTTTATACCTACATATGTTCGCATGAGCATGAGACTCCTTGGGAGGACGGCCTTTGTATGAGATGACCTCGCCGCAGTGCCGAGTTCCTCTGTCTTGAATGAGTAATCGTCGAACCACCACACGAGGGAGATGGAACGCTGCACCTCGGGGAAGAAGTCGCAGGACATGCAAATCGGCCAAGGTCGAGAATGGATGCAGGGGTTCAAAGGTGTCATTGCTGCTGCGCGGAAACGCAAAATAGCTGGACAAATCATCCTACTAATTATATGTTCTTTTGAGAAAACCTGGTGGGACTCGGAATAGAAGTCAGGATATGCAGCTGGCAGCAAGATGCGAAATGGTGTTGCCTGCTTTTTGTCTGTATGATAGAGCGATTACAACCATTTCATTTATCAGTTGACTTATCCCTTGTTCACCTAGATGCTGTTTGCTGATCCCTTTGGCTTGTGTCGTGATTATCACTCACGGGGTTTTCTGAGATTGATCACTTCCCAAGATCTGTAATATAGAAACAATCCCCAATCCCAAGGTCTAGGTATACAGGTATTGCGCAACCCATGGGTAGACCCTCAGTGGAGGGCAGACCTATTGATACCCCGTCCACATCCGACTACATTCAACAGGTCAAGACGTTCGTTCAGGATGATCCGTTTTCTATGTCTGGCCATCGAGCTCTGGAGCTTATCCAAGAGTTGGCGGTGACGATTAATACTAGGTAAGTGACTCCAGATCTGCTCCTCTCGAGAGATCACTTATTCGCAACTGTCATAGATATGCAGACATCAGGCGAGACGTTGAAGAAATATCCAGGATTTTGAAGGGAAAGCCAAAGCTAGTCCGTGATCTTAATTCAGTCTTGCCGCAAGGATTCGTTGTGCACTGTCCCCTGATACAGCATCTTGTGGACATCAACGTTCTTGAGCATCTAGTTTTGGACACCCCTGACGGTGGCGAAATTTTGTCGACGTCCGGCCTCAAAAATGTACCTTCCCCGAACTCAACTCGAGAACTCAGGATTACTGTACCTCTGGAAAACAAGTGGGAAAATATCCAGAAAACGTGCCTGAACAATCTTCAATGGGGAAGTTGCCTTTCTCAACTACTCCAAAGGGCAAGTGCTTCTTGTTACTAAGTGCTTCCCGTGTGCAAGTGCTTGCTGATTACACATCCCAGGAATTCGAAGACCCACAGATTGACGAATTCTATAAACTAGCGGTGTCACGACGTCAAATATACCTCGCAAAATCGACCGGAATCTTGCCTCCCTCCCTTTTTCTACACAACGTCGTGCTTTCGGAGGTTATATACCATGCCGACTGTGGTGGATTCGCTGTGTGTATCTCACAGATTTGATTCAAAGCTTGCCTCATGTGATATACTCAGGACATTGCCCGGGCGACAATAAAGGGAACCCAAGTTTGCCTCAAGATCCTACGTGTCTACTCCGCTCAGGATGATTATATTGTCAAACAATCAAAAGTATTTCAGTGATAGTCTGACGACTTGTCCAGAACTGAATTTACTTCTTGAAAAGGCTTTTCTCCGGGAAGTGCTCTTGTGGAGTAGGTTAAGCCATCCGAATATCCTTCCATTCTTGGGTGCCCAAATGAACGAGGGACTTCGGTTTGTCCTCATTTCGCCATGGATGAAGAATGGCAATCTTCGCGCTTTTCTGAAGGCCAATCCAGACCATGATCGACTCAAAGCGGTACGACAACTTCGTGATCTTGTTGGGTAGTGAGATTGTAGTTCTCAGTGTTAGATACAGTGTTTCCAAATTTCTTGCGGATTGAAGTATCTCCATGGTCGCAACCCTCCGATTTACCACAGAGATGTCAAAGCGGTAAGTTGATTTCGATATGGCTTCCAAGTATGACATTGATCAAAACGCCCTCAGGCCAACATTCTAGTCCAAGACGACTTGCAGTGCTGTCTGGCCGATTTTGGTCTATCTTCATTTGGTGGATCGCAACGCCTTGAGAGCAAGTCCTTTGCTGGAGAAGGGACCATGCATTGGAAAGCTCCCGAGGTGATCCTTGCAGAATCGTTCGAATTATCCGAAAAAATATTAGACTCAGCTGCGGCAGATGTTTATGCCTATGGATGCACTGTTCATGAAGTAAGTGCGATTTGCTGTTGGATATCACTTGGAATTTACAACGAACGGAGCCAGATTTATACTGGGAATCATCCCTTTCATAATTTGAACTTTGCGGCATTGATACTTGCACACATGCAGAAGAAGAAACCGGAACTGCCTGATACAGCCAGTCTCAAAATTTGTGGGAGGCTCAGGGAACTCTTGAGCTTATGCTGGAATCCAGCGTCTGAAAGACCTACAATGTTCGACATCCATAGTCACCTAGAGGCAGAGCTCGTCTCACGAGGGGCCACTGACCCTCAGTCACTGAATAGACATTTTCTTGGCAACACCGTTGATCGAGCTCAAGTGGTTCCGTTGACGTCAACAGAATACACACTAGGGAAACTAGAGGTAAGTATGTTCTTGTTGTCCATTTATTTCGCAAAGTATATCATCCTGGGATCTAATGTCAAACTCTTAATTCAGCTAGAGAAGGGGCCTCTTCTTGAGGACTATGTTGACTCTAGTAATCATTATCCCCCTATATCAGGGTCCTACGACCGAGGGGGAGGAATGTTCACACCCTCAGATTCTCCGACGACCCAAGTCCCTCGATTGGCGATAAATAGATCTGTAGAAACCACATCTGGACGGTTGGTAACTCCTCCACCAGTAAAGAATAAGCACATCGAAGATTTTGTCTACAGGCAAGGGGACAATATCCTTGTACCTCTAGAAATGCCGACAGTCCTTCCAGGCCGCCCACCGTCATGTCCGTCGCCAACCTTTCTCAGACATGATTCACCCGTATTTGTCCCTCGAGCGACCATCAAAGCTCAAGCCCGAAAGTTGAGCATCGATGCGGTAGAATTTCGGCCGACCAAGTCCTTGCGTTCTTCGACGTTACCAAACTCTAGGACTGCGACCTCGTCGACAGCGGCTGCCACTGTTTCAACTCCAGCTACTTTGGATAATCTCTTGGCACGCCAAAAGTCGCAAAGTTCGCTGAACCCCTACGCGAGCGAGTTCGTACCAATGAGACGTAATAAGTACCAAGTTGGTAACAGACTGTCACCGTTCCGGGAATTTGAAAGGGCTGCTGGAGATGGAAACATATCAACAGGAGTCTCCGACTCTTCCTGTCTAAACTCCGATACGCCTTCATTCGATTTCTCAGCTGCACTATAAACTGCGCACAATGCCAATGATGCGTTGTTAGGTACTGCCAGCCTTTCTTCAGTCATCGCTAATGCGTCTGATCCATCACTGATTGAAAACTATTATCATGTTGCGACATATTATTCCTCTTGGATTTTTCGTACAATTAGGATTGATTATCGAAGTTGCTACTAAGAAGAGGGATGCCTTCAAGCGGTGATGGAATTTTGTTCCTTCGAAGTAGGCTATCAGAGGAGACGTTCGCTTTTTAGAAGCAGGAATAGAGTAAACGATGTTTTTATTACTTACAACGCTCCAAGTCTTCAGGTAATTTATTTCTTATATACGACGATTTTCTCCGCCTCTTGATCGCAAGGCAGACTCTCGGGCTGCTAAAAGATCTTCCAGTAGTTTACGGCAATTCACTCCCACCCTTGTTAGTCGAGAAAGCGAGTTTGTTCCATCCTCAACAACTACAACACGTTTACGAGCAGGATCTCTTTCACGAGCAACGTCTACGAGTCTCACTAGCCGCCCTCAAACGACACCGAAGGCTTGTTTGCAAGCCGACCACCATCAATCAGTATACCTCCTCAACCAGTTGGAAGCCGTTCCCAACTTTTGCGTCCTCCGAATACAGAAAACGGAGCATCAGGGATGAACGTGATGACCTCTCGTTCTTCCAATCCCGAAAGGTCCTCGCAAACCGAAGAGAGCAAATAAAGATGTCGTTACTACTTACAAGGCTACACGCCATCGGGTCCAGTCGGCAGGGACAGAATCAAATACTTACTTGAAAGATGATCGTGTCGTCCTCGTGGTAATGTTTTTGCCAAAAAACATTACTTCTAATCTACATCGATTGCTGCGCCACATCTGTGAGAGTGTCCTTTTAAGCTCGATTCAGAGGCAGAAATTGGGGGTTGAATTTGTAGGTGGTCAGGCGCATGCATAGGCTCTGATATTATTCGCCCTGAAAGTCCTGTACTAGTCGACGTGGACAAGACATCTGAACTGGCCCGGAAAAGATGGAGGGAGCTGGCGCTTCTATTCGCTTGTTCACTGTGCAGGAATGCGGGAGTGGCGAGGTAACTTAAAGAACAAAATTGGGGTCTATGAATCTGAGTTGGCAGAGTTGGGGATGGTATACTTTGCTTGGTGTGGACATCTGAACTATTGAAAGTTGCTGAATGATACGGAAGGACAAGATCATCGGTGCCGGTGATGGCTCAGCGAGTAAACTTTGTCTGAGACCCATGGGGAAGGGAAGGTTAGTCTTTATACTAAGCGTTCAAAGCTTAGCCCCACGAGCCAGACGCCGAGTTGTCCACCTGACTCAAAGTGATTCGATTGAAAAAGGAAAATCAACCCAAGACAGGAGTAGTCCCCTTCAGACACACGGTCAAGCAGTTGACTTGACGATTTCGGACATGAGTAGTTGTTATCTTGCTGCATGTGAGGACGGCGAAGACGGACGTATGATACCACGACCGAAAAGAGTTAGGCGCTCCCGAGTAGGAAGACAACGGAGATGACTGGGCATTGGTCAACATCAAGGGCGCTGCGTTTTGGGACACCCTTGAGAGGGTTGAGATTGTTCTGACAGGGCTGGAGAGCTGTAGCGAGGATTCAGAAGCCAGACGATAAGTAAGTAGACGACGACTCGAGGTTGCAGACAGACTGACTGACGTTACGTCACATATTCATATTTTCCCAAGGCGTCAACTTTATTACTTGCGGGGATCGTTGGCGCCCCTCAACCAGTTATTCCATGCCATGATTGTCCCCGTGTCAAGTTGGCTTTTGGATTTCAAGGTCCCGTCGGCTCCGCTCTGATTCTCCCTCCCCCTGTGCTTGCGTTGCTGCTTGAATTATCTGCTGGGTTGGCCCACTCTAGCGCGACTAGACTCGTCATGTGTCTACTGGTATGTGGGACCTCGGCGCCGTCTATTCGCACCAGAACTCGTACGCGTGCAGCGGTGGCCGGGTGGCGCGATCGGGTCGACGTCAAGTTCAACATTCTCTCTCTCTCGGAGTTAAATTGACCTGTGAAACGCAAATCCTCGGTTGCCTCATAAAGCCTGGCTTTCCACTACTCCCGCGCCGAATTCGCGTCCGCCTCCCAATGAAATACTCTTGCACGGACTTTGCAGCGCCCCCTTCCCCTCCCCCGACGCCGACGCCGTCAGGAAGCGCGAGCCTGCTGATGACGGACAACCTGTCGTTGCTCCTTGCGCTGGTCAACTTCCGCACCACGACGCGCACCGATGTCGGTACTCCTCCGTCGGTCGTTCGCGGCGCTCTAGCTCACGCTTGTCAGCCGTCCACGCATTCCGCGTCCCTGGACCCACGTGCCGAGGCGCGCGGCGCGGTTGCAGCGTATGTCCGAGCGAGAGCGTGCCGGATCTCGACGGGCGGTCAGCTGATTGAGGGGTACCGCCTGCTTGGATACGCAGACCGGCACACGCCCTCGCATCGCGGGGTATTCGACCTCGTGAGGGGAGATGTGGTGCATATGTCGGTGGTGGATGGGACGTTTGTGGGGGTCGTGAGTGCGGTGCTTGAGTGTGCGGGCTGTGAGAGGGTGCTTGAGGTGGTTGGTGCGGGGGGTACGCAGAAGGCGCTGGTTGTTGGAAGTGCGTGTCCCTGAACACGTGGGGGTTGGTGACTTGTCCCGTAGAGAATCGTGTGGCTAGAGTCCAAGTCAGAGGGGATTGAGGTCACGAAGCACATGGAAGATTGTACAGTCGACAAATGGCCCAAATTGAAATTACACCAATCCAAGTTGATCAAGCCCCACTTCTTTAGAGTTGTTGTCCATCTGAAGTCTCAAGGGGATACAAATTGGAAATCAATCCCAAGCAGTTGACCTGCCGATTTCGGAGATGGCAATTTGAAATCTTGCTGCATCTGAAGACAAATTCACGGCGATACTGCAAGTTGTCCATCATAATAACACGACCGAAAAGAGTTGGAGGCTACCGAGTAGGAAGAGAACAGAAAATGCCTCGGAGTGTTTGACAATGGCCAACGTAAGTTTACACACTGTCCTAGGATCTAATCGATCATCAAGGGCGCCGTGGTTTAGGACCCGTGATAAGGTTGAGGGCTGGAGAACTGGTCCTAGTCGATCTAACTCCTTCAGTCACTTTTTGTTGCTGGCGTCCAACCGCCGACCCTCTCGTGATGCAGCCCGTCCCGTGGTACATTCTAGTGGTTAGCGTCTCAAAATAAGGACGTAGAGTGATGGTTGACCCAATTGCACACTGACGGTTTACATCATGGTGTACATCATCTCTTTTAGAGATCTGAGGATACGTCGTGGTCACTCGAAGCAAATAATGCTCTTTGGCCACTGCGTACCTCGAGCCACCCAGAAATCGTCGTCAAAGGGGTTGATCGTCGTGAACTAGAGCGCGCTAAAAAGTCCTTTTTCATTAAGACGAAAAATCGAAAAACGCTGAATGCTGCGTTGAAACCCCACGAGCCAGAGTTCATTTTTGACGCGCCGTTGTCTTGCGAGCATTAGCGCCCATGTCAACGAAAAGCGGGTCCTGTTAGACTAGCACTCGCAGCGGTTAAACAGCAAATTACTGTTAGAGATATTCCGAGCCTGACCGCGGTCGTCAAGTTCTGCGCGAGTGAGGAGCCATGGTAGCCAGCAGAAGGAACGAAATCATGCTCCTACTGCGCCCCTGCACGCCTCGAGTTGAGAAATTCAAGTTCTGCGATGCCAGAACGACGACTCGAGGTTACGTCACATACGAACGTCGCCCGTCAACTTTAATACTTGCGGGGATCGTCCGCGGCCAAGCTCCCGGCGGCTCCGCCTGTGTGGTCTGATTTCCCCTTGTGGTGGCGGGAATGGGTCGCTGTTCGCAGCCCTGGACCCGTGCGTCGTGGTTGCAGTGACCGCGTGTTAGCCTGGGTTTAGCTCGATCGATTGTAGATAATTCACACGGGAATGAAACTCCGATGAGGAATAATTTTTGCGAGTGTCGACGAGGATCTAATCGACTCCATGTGCGAATGTCGGCCAGCCAGCACTCCCTTCTGCCGCAGGACGACGACGACGACGACATCTGCCCCGTGTGCGACGGCCAGTGCACGTGCAACAACAACAACCCGCCGCCGCCGCCCCGCCCGCCGCTGAAGATCCGCCTCACCGTCCCCAAGCGCAGAGGCCGCCCCCGCAAGGCCCCCGCCCCCGCCCCGCGCCCGCGCGCCGCGTCCACCGACTCGTCCGATGCCGACCGCCCCTTTGCGCAGTTCCCCACCTTTGTCTCCGCCTCCGTCCTCTCCTCCCGCGCCTCCTCGTCCGACGCAGAGTCCAGCGGCCTCGACAGCTTTGACAGCGACTCGTCCATCGAGGCCGAGGAGGAAAACTTTATCGTCTCCGAGATGCAGGGCCGCGCCCGCGTCCGCCGCGAGCTCTTTGGCGACGATGTCCCCAAAAAGCGTGATCCACACAATGCGTGGGTCATCCGCCCCCGCAAGAAAAGCGTCGGCCCCAGCGACGCCGAGATGGACGTCGACTCGGACGCCACCGAGGACGCCGCCGCCGCCGACGACGACGACGACGACGACGACGCCGAGCAGGACGAGGAAGAGACGGATGAAAGAGCCCCCAGCGTCGCCTACGTCGGCCTCGCCACCGGCTGGACAGAGGACGAGGACGAGTCCAGTTTCGACGCCGATCTCTTCTTTGCGAATCTCTCCGACTCTGACGCGCACACCTCGTCCGTCCACGGCGACGACGCCGACCACTCGGACGTGGACTCCATCGTCGCCTCCGTCACCAGCCCCCCCTCGCTCGAGGTCCAGGAGCGCTGGGACGGCCAGATCGTCTTCACCAACGGCCTCTGCGAGGGCCAGGGCATGCTCGACGTCGACTTTGAGGCCCACGCCGCGTCCTTTGCCGAGTCCAGCCCGTCCCCGGGCCCCGCGAGCGACCCCGACATCGACATGTCCGACGTCGACGACGGCGGCTACGAGGAGGACGCAGACGAGCGCGACGACGGCGAGACCACCGACGAGGAGCTCGTGGGCCACGACGACCTCCCCAACGAGCGCGCCATGCGCCTCTTCATGACCCCCTTCAGCGTCTCCGCGATCGACCCCCTCTCCACCATGAGCCCCGCCGTGTCCCCGCGCCCGCGCCCACGCCCGCGCCCCGTCGACTCGCCCAAGCCCGCCGACATCCTCTCCGGCCGCGTCTTCTGGGACTCGGACGACTACGAGGACCCCGCGCCCAGCGCCACCCACGCGTCCCCGGGCCCGCGCAGGGGCCACTTTGTCCCCTCCAGCGACGTGCGCCAGGCCATCATCGACGACCGCCACCAAGACATCCCCTCCCCGCATCCGAGGTTCCGCCGCCGCAGGCCCTCGCTCGTGCACCTCAAGACCGTAAGTGTCCGTCGTGATTGACCCGGCGCCACGTGGCTGACCACACACAGGTCGAGGCGATCCTCCAGCGCCACCTCGCGGCCCCGCACCCGCCCGCCGGCGCCAAACCCGGCGCGGCGCACGCGGACGCGGAGCTCGTCGACCTCGACGACGTCCTGGAGCCCTCGATACTCGACCCCGAGCCCCCTGACGCCGACGCGCGGAAGGAGCCCGCGGCGTTCAGCCGCTGGGACGTCGTCTCCGTCGGCGCGTTCCGCCAGAGCCGCGAGCGCGCCGAGGGCGCGCCGAAGGGCCGGCCGGGCGACTATGGCGGCATGATGAAGGCCGGCCCGCTCAGCACGATGCTGTGGCACCATAAGCGCGAGCGCAGGACGGGCGTCGTGATTTCGCCCGTGCTGCTCCCTGTGCGCGAGCGTGAGCGCGAGCGCGATGGGGACCGCACGCCGACCAATGGGAATGGGGGTGGGGGCGGCGGCGGGCACCACCACCACCAGAACCAGCGCAACGACGGGCACCCGCACAAGACGCGCAAGGAGCTCCGGCGCGAGCGCAAGCTCAAGCGCAAGAGCTATGCGGGCCAGCGCCACGCGCAGCACCATCAGCACCAGCACCAGCACCATCCGAATATGAAGTCGCGCAGCACGGCGTCCGCGCAGCGCGGCTGGTGCGGCGCGTCTGCCGTCCCGCCGTTGAACATCTAGCGGCGGCGGTTTACAAAAGTTTTCTTTTTCTACTTGCATTTAATCGTCTCTCTCTCTCTCTCCAAGCATGAATTTTCTTTTTTTCGCATCCACTCCATCCACTCCATCCACCTCCATCTACATACAATCATCACACGTGGTGCTATAGCATTTTTCTTTTTCTTTCTCTTGTCGTCATCAATCCCCACCACCTGCTTTGCTTTGATAAAAGAAAAAAAAAGTTGTACATTGCTCTGTCTCCTTTCCCAATCCCAGCTGCGGATGTCCCCCTGCCCTGCCCTGCCCCTTGTTTTCCACGTATCATATGCAGCATCCCTTGCCTTGAACTTTGTGCCCCGCGGGCACCTGCTCCGAATTATCGTTACTACCGCTCTTGTAAAAGTTTTTTACATCCGCGATGGATTTAATGTATCAAACGTCCTTTCCCACGCCGGATAAATGTAGCGGTCCGGTCCCGCTGTGGAAACGACTGACGTCGGAGTTGCACTCGATGAACTGTTACAAAGCTCGTTACAATACTATGACTACCCTGTAGTTCGGAGTCCCCCTCTTAGTCGGATGTCACATATATGTCACACCTTAGTAAGATGCTGGTTTCATACTCCGCTGGGACAATATTCGTCGCAGAGGCGGAGTCCAAAGGAAGGAGCGTATCGGAGGCCTCTGCGTGACAAGCCGATCCGTCTCCATCCCCTATCCTCGATTCACTCATCAGTCGGAAGCCGATCTCGGCATTGGTGCCAGGGTCTGGCAGTTGCCGCGTCGAGATCAGTAGGGCGGACGGTCTGAGACTTTCTGGGTTGCGACATTCGCCATCATTCATTCTTCCTCTCACTCGCAA